>JAODAL010007299.1:0-120000 GCA_025379985.1 Phyllomedusa bahiana
GAAAAATTTCCCTAATAGTTGGAGGCTGCTAGAACATGCTGGGAGTTATAGTCCCACTAAAGCTTGGAGACCTATATGTGTTGGTGATCATGAGCGCATATGTCATTGGGCTATTTACTGATGATGTTCATGCAAAGCGTTGGACTACAAGCCCCAGCATGTATGAATGATATTTATACTCTAGGTCAGGGGTCAGCAACATCGGCTCTCCAGCTGCTGAGAAACTACAACTCCCATGATGCATTTATAGAATCTGTATCAGTGGGCATGATGGGAGATGTAGTTTCTCAACAGCTAGAGAGCCAACGTTGCAGACCCCTGCTCTAGGTGGTGATCACCTCCACAAGTGCTGCGCGGCGGGGATTTACAGGATACACGGCTCACTCTCTGACATGTGCTTAAGACTTTGAGGCCTAGTAAAGTGGTGACACATGGACAAGTGTGAAGTGATTGCGCCGACACTGACAGCTGCTGCCAAAAACTACATATCCCTGCATGCTCCAGCCGTGACATCACACAGCTCTCTGCTGCCCCCACTGGTTGGTCTGTAGAATGACACACTCATGTACACAGCTGAAAATGCCTTACACCGTGAACCCGTCGGAGGGTATATGCCGCCCTGCCTGAGAGAGAGAAGCTGAGCTCTGTGATATATAGGGTTATATGATATAGGAGAGGAGCTGAGCTCTGTGATATATAGGGTTATATGATAGAGGAGAGGAGCTGAGCTCTGTGTATATAGGGTTATATGATAGAGGAGAGGAAACTGAGCTCTGTGATTTTATAGGGTTATATGATAGAGGAGAGGAGCTGAGCTCTGTGTATATAGGGTTATATGATAGAGGAAGGAGCTTTAGCTCTGTGATCTACAGGGTTATATGATGAGAGGAGAGAAGCTGAGCTCTGTGATATATAGGGTTATAAAGATAGAGGAGAGAAGCTGAGCTCTGTGATATATAAAGGGGTTAAAATGATAGAGGAGAGGAGCTGAGCTCTGTGAAATTTTAGGGTTATATGATAGAGGAGAGGAGCTGAGCTCTGTGATATATAGGGTTATATGGATAGAGGGAGAGGAGCTGAGCTCTGTGATATACATGGTTATATGATAGAAGAGAGAAGCTGAGCTCTGTGATATATAGGGTTATATGTCCGATCTTCGCTACGTTACCAGTAGCTCTGTGATATATAGGGCTATATGATACAGGAGAGGAGCTGAGCTCTGTGATATATACGGTTATAGGATAGAGGAGAGGAGCTGTGCTCTGTGAATATAGGGTTATATGATAGAGGAGAGAAGCTGAGCTCTGTGATATATAGGGTTATATGATTTGAGGAGAGGAGCTGAGCTCTGTGGGTATTTTAGGGTATATGATAGAGGAGAGGAGCTGAGCTCTGTGATTTATAGGGTTATATGATAGAGGAGAGAAGCTGAGCTCTGTGATATATAGGGTTATATGATAGAGGAGAGAAGCTGAGCTCTGTGATATATAGGGTTTTTTATGATAGAGGAGAGGAGCTGAGCTCTGTGTTATATAGAGTTATATGATAGAGGAGAGAAGCTGAGCTCTGTGATCTACAGGGTTATATGATAGAGGAGAGAAGCTGAACTATGTGATCTACAGGGTTATATGATAGAGGAGAGAAGGTGAGCTCTGTCTTTTTATAGGGTTATATGATAGAGGAGAGAAGCTGAGCTTTTGTGATATATAGGGTTATATGATAGAGGAGAGAAGTGCTGTGATATATAGGGTTATATGATTGAGGAGAGGAGCTGAGCTCTGATATATAGGGTTATATGAGAGAGGAGAGGGGCTGAGCTCTGTGATTATAAAGGGGTTATATGATAGAGGGAGAGGAGCTGAGCTCTGTGATATATAGGGTTATATGATGTAAGAGAGAAGCTGAGCTCTGTGATATATAGGGTTATATGATAGAGGAGAGAAGCTGAGCTCTGAAATATATAGGGTTTTATGATGTAGGAGAGGAGCTGAGCTCTGTGATTATATAGGGTTTTATGATAGAGGAGGGAGTGAGCTCTGTGATATATAGGGTTTATATGATAGAGGAGAGAAGCTGAGCTCGTGATATATAGGGTTATATGATAGAGGAGAGGAGCTGAGCTCTGTGATATATAGGGTTATATGATAGAGGAGAGGAGCTGAGCTCTGTGATATATAGGGTTATATGATAGAGGAGAGAAGCTGAGCTCTGTGATAATTTGGGTTATATGATAGAGGAGAGAAGCTGAGCTCTGTGATATCTAGGGTTATATGATAGCGGAGAGGAGCTGAGCTCTGTGTTATATAGAGTTATATGATAGAGGAGAGAAGCTGAGCTCTGTGATCTACAGGGTTATATGATAGAGGAGAGAAGCTGAGCTATGTGATCTACAGGGTTATATGATAGAGGAGAGAAGGTGAGCTCTGTCATATATAGGGTTATATGATAGAGGAGAGAAGCTGAGCTCTGTGATATATAGGGTTATATGATAGAGGAGAGAAGCTGAGCTCTGTGATATAAAGGGTTATATGATAGAGGAGATGAGCTGAGCTCTGTGATATACAGTGTTATTTGATAGTTGAGACTAGCTGATCTCTGATCTACAGGGTTATATGATAGAGGAGAGAAGCTGAGCTCTGTGATATATAGGGTTATATGATAGAGGAGAGAAGCTGAGCTCTGATCTACAGGTTATATGATTTGAGGAGAGAAGCTGAGCTCTGTGAAATATAGGGTTTTTATGATAGAGGAGAGAAGCTGAGCTCTGTGATATTTAGGGTTATTGATAGAGGAGAGAAGCTGAGCTCTGTGATATATAGGGTTATATGATAGGGGGGAGAAAATGAGCTCTGTTTATATATAGGGTTATAAAGATAGAGGGAGAGAAGCTGAGCTCCTGTGATATATAGGGTTATATGTTTGAGGAGGGGGAGTGAGCTCTGTGATATATAGGGTTATATGATAGAGGGAGAGAAGCTGAGCTCTGTGATATATAGGGTTATATGATAGAGGGGAGAAGCTGGCTCTGTGATATATAGGGTTATATGATAGAGGAGAGGAGCTGAGCTCTGTGATATTTTAGGGTTTTATTGATAGAGGAGAGGAGCTGAGCTCTGTGATATATAGGGTTATATGATAGAGGGAGAGGAGCTGAGCTCTGTGATATATAGGGTTATATGATAGAAGGGGAGAAGCTGAACTCTGTGATATATAGGGTTATATGATAGAGGAGAGAAGCTGAGCTCTGTGATATATAGGGTTTATGATAGAGGAGAGGAGCTGAGCTCTGTGATATATTAGGGTTATATTGATAGAGGAGAGGAGCTGAGCTCTGTGATATATAGGGTTATATGATAGAGGGAGAAGATGAGCTCTGTGATATTAGGGTTATATGATAGAGGAGAGAAGCTGAGCTCTGTGATATATAGGGTTATATGATAGAGGAGAGGAGCTGAGCTCTGTGATATATAGGGTTAGGAGAGAAGCTGAGTTAGGAAGCTAAAAGCCCAGCTATCTACTAATACCAGTCTTACAAAAGGGGAAAAAATGGTAATAAAAACTTACTGACAACTCTGAAATAGTTATTTGCAGTGCTGAGAAAGGTGGCGGAGTTGTAAATCAAGACTATTCAGATTACAGCCAAGGAGCTCATAATATAAAATGATCAATTTTATTATAAAATTGCAGATGAGAAGGAATATAACACTTTAACCCCTTAACGACCGCCCTGCAACTTTTGGCGTCATCTGCAGCGTCGTTTTTTTGGCGTCGCTAAGACATCAGGGTTTGCAGCTTCCATCACCACAGTGCTGAGAACTGGGCTGTACTTTACAGCCCGGTTCCCAGTGCAGCCTCTGCAAGCGCCAGGGAGCAGAGGAAATCTCCGATCCCTGGCACTTAACCCTTTGATTGCCGCAGTCAGTGACCGCAGCATAATCAAAGGGTCTCCCTGCTCTTTTGGGTCATCGGGACTCCCGATGACCCGACAGAGCCCGGGGAACGGCTGCACAGTAAGCCCTGGGGACCTAGAGCAGCCCCAGGACTGTCTGTGTAACAAGCCAGCGATCAGTGCAAGGGCAGCCAGTGCAGCCCTGACTGCTGCCTGTGTCAGACTGCCACAGATTCATAATGTGTAATGCAAAAACTGAATATGCCTAAGTAACTTACTAAGTGTAAAAAAAAAATGTAACACTGTTATCCCTACGGGGCTTTAAAAAAAAAGGTAAAAAACATAAAAAAGTGTAGAAAAAAATACATAAAATAAAAACAAATATTTAATAGAAAATAATTGTGAATACATTATACACACACACACACACACAAAAAACCCTACACATATATTAGGTATCCTCAACGACCAAATAACCTGTAGAATATTTAATTTAAAATATTGTTAAACTAGGTTAAAAATTGTGACAGAGTGAAAGGAGAAAAAAAAATAAAAAATTTTTAAAAAATTCTGCAACAATTGAATAATAATTTAACTTAAACTATTCCCCCCAAAAGTACAAATTGTTCAGAATAAAACGAGGCCTCACACAACTGCGTCAATGAAAAAAATGACATAGTTACGACTGTTGAATCGCAAGGAGGCAAACATTTTTAAAAATGTGCTGGTCAATAAGTACTTTTCAGGTGTTTGCCTTAAAGGGGTTTTGCCAGGAAGAGAGTTCATTACCTCCTTATTAGCACAGAGTATAAGATAAACAAATCAAGCTTAGTCCATGAATGCTGCAGGTTGAGAGTAAAGTAGGGAGGGGGTGAGCAAGAGTGAGGAAATAAGGGAGCTCCTCCAAAATGTTAACTCAAATAATAACTTTACAACAGTGGTTTCTCTATGCAGCAGACAGACTCATACACTGCTCTTTCTACCCAGCCCCTTGAAAGCTCATTCATCTTCCCTGTCATCAGATAAGAAGTGTTTCACACAAGCACAGCCAGATTAGCTCCTTTCAGCTCATCTGGTCATGTCTAATGCAAACTTTCAGGTAACTAAGGGGGACTGAGAAATGCTGTAGCTTTCACAGGCTTCACTTTTGTTAATGACATATATTTGGAAAAGTGATTAAATACCCATTTTGGAGGATCCCACGTCAACATTACATCATGGATAAAACCCCTTTAAGGGGTTAATAGAAAATTTTGAATCCTTCCTTAAAAAAGCTTCAGAGAAAGAAATTCTGTTTAAAAAAGAGAAATATGCACTTACCATTGAGCATCCTTCCATGCTATTTTTCTATAGTCTTCCAAAAATTCATAAGAGCATTATCGATCCCCCTGGGTGTCCCATCATTTCCGGTATTAACTCCATTCTTTCCAATCTTTTGCATTTTATTGATCTTAATTTGCAACCTTATGTCACTAAATTAGAGAGTTGTCTTACAGATTCCCATGCCGTTCTACAACAACCAGTGGGACAACCTTGAATAGCGAATGTGTCTTTATCTCTATGGACGTTCAATCCCTGTTTTCTAACATTAATCATGATATGGAAATATCAGCAATGGAATTCTTACTGAATCAAGACCCCACATTACCACCAGGGAGAAAATCCTTCTCTTATATGAAGGGACTGCATTTGAACCCGCATAAACAAATTGCTTATGAGGAGGCCACAACCACAGCAAGGTTGTACCATACACATTGGGGCCCACAAGAATAGCCCCACCATATGCCAACCTGTTTATGGGCCTCATCGAGAATAAGCTGATATATTCAGAACATTCTTTTTCTTTTTTTTTTTTTTTTTAAATAAATTTTATTGCATTTCAAACAGTTTAAACATGACCCATATCTCGACAATGTAATAGTTGGTCATATCACGTATTTGCATAATCTCCGGCCTGTGACCTGAATATGGAGATAATACATAGAAAAAAAACATAAATTTACAAGGGTATATAAAGAAATTAAATAAACAAAATAATCAACAACTACTAAAAGTGCAACTGCTGTCCTATCTCATCTCTCGTGACCGTCTGCGGTCCTTAATTGGAACTCGTACTCAAGGCAAAGTTCCTCAGACCAGAAGTCTCCCCCAGCGTAACCCCCAATTCCCTCCCTACAGTACCAAACGTAAACTTGAACCTCTGCATAAGGGCTTCTATCTCCCTGTCGGAATAAAAGCGATTCTAAGAAGGTTCACCAACGACTGAAGAACCCCTGGGTTTCGATCTCCTTACGCCACACTGGTCTCCAGACTGTCCCGCATAAGGATAAGTCCTCCAGCTGCTTTAAGAAACCCCGGAGATTGATCGGAAGAGTTGGCTTCAGCCATAACAGCAAGAGGCATCTTATTCTGCCAAAAAGGCAAATGTGAACTATTCCCGGAAACCGGTGGTAGTGAGCTGACCTCCTCATAACCCTCTCTCGCCCATTGTCCGTGTCCGGAGGCCTGGTGGCAATGGAAGATTCAGAAGTTCATAGTGTTTTCTCTAGGTGACCCCTAAGTGAATCTGAATGTATTGAAGGACAGTGACCCAGTAGGATTGTGTATAGCTGCACTCCCACAAACCGTGCCATAAGGTCCGTTTTTATGTGTGCCGCAATTAGTGGCAGTGCTGTAAAAACAGATCAAGTCGGGGAAGGTTCTGAAGGGGGGAGATTGCAGGCGTAGATGGCGTTATGTATTAACTTGAATTAAGTTTCCCTCCAGGTCTCACAGATGATTGTGTTTCCTAAGGTCACCACACCCTTTCAGGTATCCATATCTGGGATCTGGGCATTACCCAATCGGCGGCTTCCAAAGTGGAATGACTGAGAAGCTACCCTTTTCCTCACCACCCTCCAATGACACAAAGAGCCCGATAGACCAATATGTCTCCCTGTGAGCGGTGACAAAAGGTGTCAAAATCGTTAGGACTGTGTCTCCTGGAGACACTCTTGACTCCCATTACAGAAAATAGATAGATCTGATAGGGCAGCCAACAAGCTGTGAATTGGGAAAAGGAGAACCTCACGAGCATCTCCGAGGGCCTTTAGCCATCTCCGAGAACCCACTAGCATTACTGTCCCGCGTGGCCTGACCCGCCCCCACCCCACACCCTCCACATCCTAACACTCTGTTGCTCTGACCCATCGGAAACTCGGGGTGGTCCCAAATGGGGCATGTCCTTTGATAGCGCTAAGGAAAGGCCCTAAGCGTTTCTCAGGCTCTTTCCAGGCCATTATAGTGTCTCGGAACGGGGGACAACTTAATCAGAGAAGGGCCAACTTTATGATACCTTGGTAGGTGGAGGCAAGGCCTGTTGTTCCCAAGGGCGCATCAGCTCTCTTTCTAATTCCACTTCAGAAGCGGAGTTCCCCCCATCAGTCTAGCAATGTGACGAGTCAACAGGCCCAGGTTAAAACCCCTAACATCTGGTAGATTCAGATCCACTGCCCTAACTGGCAGGATCATGTTTATGTAGCTCAATACGGGGTTTTTTCCTGCCCATATAAATCTGGAGAAGCATGAGTTAATGTGGTGATGTCTGTGTGTTTGAGCAGTAACGGTAGGTCTGTATGGGTAAGCAGCTGTGGGAATCAGTCCATCTTTATGGCGTGCTCGTACCGCAAGTGACAGTGGCATTGAGGTCCAAACGCTTCAGGCTCCTGGGAGAGTGATTATTTATAAAGAGGGGGAATAGTTAGACTTATCATCGATTCTGGTGTCCGACCCACCTTGATACCCAAATAAATGTGATGTGTTCCTGAGCTCGGGGTAATGACCTAATCCCATGTTCGCGCCACTGGGACTGTGATAGCTTCGGGCCAATTTCTAACATTCACTCTTGTACGACGTTTACTTTATTTACCCTGATAAGCGTGTCCGAAATATCGCAGCAACTCCAACGGACTGGTGGAGAGCAGGTCAGGGTGAGCAGACATGTAAATAGTATAGATCGTCTGCAAACAAAGCGTCTATCACCTTCTTTGTCTCCTATACCGTATCCCCGAGAAGAGGTCAGAATCCTCAAGTCCCTTGCCAAGAGATCCTAAGGCCAAATTAAAAAGAAAGGGGGAAAGTCGGACACCCTGCCTTGTTCCCTTTCTGGAGAGGGATTTTTTGGAGAAACAGAAAGCCCGTGAATGAATTTGGGCTGATGGGGAATCATAGATGCAGAGAGGACCGACCTAAACGTCCCTGTAATTCCCATGGAATCCAGGACAAACCAAAGCCAAGTCCCATCGCCAGTCGTTATCAAAGGCCTTTTCAGCATCTTAGGTGCCACCAGGACATGCCTCTATCCCCCTGCATGGTTTTGTGTCGTACCCTTTCCAATACAGCAACACTTTCCTGCTGTTTCCGCCACCGCCGCTCTACTCCCTTGATGAAACCCTTTTGGGAGGGTCCCAATCAATTGCGTCATAAAACCGGCGAGGCGATCAGCCAGTAACATAGACAAGATTTTTTTGTCAAAGTCAATGAGGGAAATGGGCCTATATGATGCAGGGAGCGCGGTCTTTCCCTTTCTTCGGATAATTTTAATTTATAGACGTTTATTTTGATTCTGTGGCTAACAGCTCATTATGAAATAATGAGTTGTAAATTCGTGAGGATGGGGGTGATCTGATCACTCATGATTTTGTATACCTCTCCAGAAAAAAGAACCCACAGGTCCTTGGGCCCCCCTTGCCTGCCTCAGAGTCGAATAGCTCCATCTTTAACCTCGCTCCTCATTATGTCCCGCATTCAAGTTCCTCCTCTGGAGATCTGACAATTGCGGCAATTTTACTTATAGAGAGGAATCTCCGTCCATCCTCTACTTTGAAATGACCCTCTGTTGAGTACAGTGTGAGCATAAAAAATGGTCTGAGCGTGTCATAATCTTTAGCGGGATCAGTGGAAATTGGTACCTCAGGTGTGCGTAGAGCTTGTATGTGCGCAGGATTGTAGGCCCCTTTCAGCATCCCGGAAAGAAAGTTTCCCGAATTTGTTTCCGTACCTGACGATGGTGGAGTGTAAGTTGTGGTGACCAAGTAATTCCTCTTTCGATCTGCCCAACGGTCGAACTCCCTTTTTGGCCTGTTCCCAGTCCCTCTTGGCTTTACAGAGCTATCTCCTAATAGGTCCTTATTAGGTCACCCTACCACCTTTCTGAGTGCAGTCCGGATACTCCTCCATCAGTTTTTGCGTTTCTAACAGAGTATAGTCAATAGACCCCAACCTCTAAGTACGGCCATCGGCGTAAGCCCAATATAGTGAGGGGTCCCCCGTGAGTCAGGTTTGTCCCGAAGGCATAGGTCATCCACCCAACCCCAAACCATCTCAGCGAATGAATCCTGTCCTTTGCGAGATAGGCAGGAAATTCCATATAAAATCTGTACCCCTTGGAAAAAAAATTCCATCAAAATCTACTGAGATTGGGGATTGATCAGAGATAACAAGTTCAGAAATTTTGCATTTTCGACTCTGTGTTGGAGGGAGGTCAGAAAACCAGAAGATGAATCCCAGCCTATACCATGACTGGTGGACTGTGGGAATAGTAGTGTAGTCCCATTCATTGGGAATTCGCTCTCTCCAGCAATCAATGAAGACTAGCGAATGTCCATGAAGGTGTGCCTAAGACTCCCTTTGAGACGTGGAAATGCCCTTGCTGTATACTTTGGTATACCTGACCACCCTTCTATCTACGACCTATCTACAACTGCGTTCAAGACTCTCCAATAATATTGGCATCGGTTTATTTGAATCGTGCAAATCCCTCCCGCTAACTCCTTAAAAAATACCCGTTTTTCCTGACCATTGGGCCAAAGATATTAAAGATGCTTAGATCACATTTTCCCCACTTAATGACTAGATGGAGACTCTACCCTCCAGATCATGGCTCATGTTAAACCAGCACATAGAATGTAAAATTTGTGAGGGAAAGCCGAGACTACCCCTGCCTTGCCCAGCACGGACGGGACCCAAAAGGCGTGGCCCACCCACAGCTTCTCCATCGCATAATTTCATCGCTTTCAGAATGTGTTTCCTGCCAGGAGGACCACATCAGGGCGGATCCTCTATAATGCCGGATCACCTTCATAACCCGTTTATTTGGGAAACGTAGCCCCTTTAATTTCCAGGAGAAGATCCGCATAATAAAGGATGATCTCGATAAAAAAATAATTTGGGAGAGCCTGTGGGCTGCACTGAGTGTTTCCGGAAAGGTTAGGACTTTTAAGGCCAAGTATACTGGGGCACTGAGTCATAGAATGTATAAAGGACCGTCAGTGAACACATAGACAAATTTCGATAAACTGGTAACTGTCATAACAAGCAAGTAAACCTTAGCCAATCCGGCAAGAACGTAAATGACGCTGATGGGGGGCTGTTTGCGTGCCCGCCTTCATGCGTTGGGAGGATCCCTTTTTTTTTCCATTAGCATTAAGAAACTTATTTCCCCGACAAATAACCCATGCCCCCCTCCCACCAGCAGAAAACCTTGAAATTACTAGAGTTCTCAGGATTGGCCTAAAACAGATATGTGATTGAGAGCAATTGCAATCCCAAGACAGTCAGAAAGTCTAAAGACTCCTAAGACAACTCTTGCCTTCTAAACAAGGGAAATGATCCACGGTATCCATACATCCACCCTCCCCTCCCCATAAACCTGATCCACGCCGAGCATGGTGACCAGTCTCCTCAGTCAGGGTTAGTAGTCCCCGTCGGCGTCTCCGTCACGCTGACGGCTACCTTTCGGCCGAAAGTGGGAGGTGGTGACAGAAGTATCGCGAGCGAGCCCACGTGTCTCTATCTGTCTCCCCTCCTGAGACTAAGGTTATCAGCTCAGTCCTCTCAGTGATCGTGGTGACCGAGCCTGGGGTTTTGAGACGTGTTTCCCTCTGAGCTCATAATGTCGCGCGAGATCCTCTTGTCCGCATCCACTGCCGAGTTGAAGAACCTGGGCGGGGCCATCAGAACCAGCACCATGAGGGTGGCCGGGTAGAGAAACTGGAATCGGATCTCTGTTGAATAGAGCCGGTACCAGAGTTTGCGAAGGCCGCCTCTTTCTTGTGAGACCCTCTGCTTGAAATCATTCAAATAGCAGCTAGGGCCGTCTCTTCCATTGGGCCAGTTAGGCCACAGCCCGGGGGCCCCACGATCTCTGGGGCCCTCCCGGGCATGCCGCCTACCCAGGCCCAGTGGAGCGACAGCCAGGCTCTGCCCGGTGGGCAGCCGGGATTTCCGTCCGCAGCGCCGCTCTGAAGCGTCGCCGGGGAGGCTGGGGTTCCCCAATGCGCCCCGAGCACCCGGCCGCCGTTCTGTGTCCCCCTCAACACACGCTGCATGGGCCGAGTCACAGACCCAGCCATGCAGCCTCACGGCCCTGCCCATTGCAACCAGCCGTGTGCAAGCATCAGCCAGAAGGCTGAACATCTGGGATCTACTGAATCCCGTCTGTTCAGCTCCCCAGGAGGCCGCGGTGGCAGGCGCGCGATGTGATGAACGTCATCGCGCGCCCTCTCCGCGTCCCTGCACTCTGCTGTCAGCGCCACACTGCTCCGGACGTGGTGAAAGAGGTAGGGAAATCAGGTAAGGGGGAGTAAGATTTTTAATTATTTATTTTTTTAAACTACAGGCACTACCAGGCAACCAATGGGTCACCTACCTGGCAACAATGGGTGCACTACCTGCAACATAGGGGAACATCTACCAGGCAAAGAGGGACATCTACCGGCAACAGAGGGACATCTACCTTGCAACAATGGGTACATCTACCTGGCAACAGAGGGGGGACATCTATCTACCCTGGCAACAGAAGGGGAATCTACCTGGCAACAGAGGGACATCTACCCTGCAACAGAGGGGGGCACTACCTGGCTAACAAAGGGGGGCACAACCTGGCAACAAAAGGGGTCATCTACCTGGCAACAAAGGGGCACAAACCTGGCAACAAGGGGCACTCCCTGGCAACAGTAGGGTGCAACTACCTGGCAACAGAGGGGGCAACTACCTGTCAACAATGGGGGCACTACTGGCCAACAATGGGGGCACTACCTGGCAACAGAGGGGCACTACCTAGGCAACAATGGGGGCACAAAGCTGGCAACAGAGGGGGCACTAGCAGTCAACAAGAGGGGGCACTAGCTGCAAACACTGGAGGGCACTAGCTGGCAACATGAGGGGGCACTAAGCTGCAACAGAGGGGCACTAGCCTGGCAACAATGGGGGCACTACTGGCAACAGAGGGGGCACATAGCTGGCAAACAATGTGGGGGCACCTAACAGGCTAACAAAGGTTGGCCCTCCTGGCTAACAAAGGGGGGCCACACTACCTGGCAACAGAGGGGGCATCTACCTTGGCAACAGAGGGGGCACTACCTGGCAAACAATGGGGTGCACGACCTGCCAACAAAGGGGGGAACTACCTGGCAACATGGGGCACTAACCAGGCAACAATGGGGGCACTACCTGGCAACAGAGGGGACATCAACCTGGCAAACAGAGGGGACAACTACCTGGCAACAGAGGGGGAGACAACCTGGCAACAATGTGGGGCACTCCACGATGGGCAACCAGAGGGGGCACTAGCTGCAACAGAGGGGGGCACTAGCTGGCAAACATTGGGGTGCACTAGCTGCAACCGAGGGGGGCAGTTTTCACCTGGCAACAATGTGGCAACTAGCTGGCAACAGAGGGCACTAGCGGCAAACAAGGGGCACCTAACCTGGCTAACAAAGGGGGCACCTACCTGGCTCAGAGGGCATCTACTATCACTTGCCTACAAGGTGGCATCTACCTGCCTGTAAGGGTCCTACCGCTTATGGGGGGTTCTACCTGGCTATAAGGGCATCTACCTGGCTTTTTTCCCAAAAGCCGTTTATCGTTGGTGGATGGGTGTGTTTTTTGAAGGGGGCGGGATGTAAAAAGAGGGCGTCCCATGCAAATTTTGCCGCGGCGCGCTCTGCGCCCGCCTTAAAATCCCCCTGCTTTTTCTTTTTCAAAAGTTGGAAAAAAATTACTACCTATTTCCTAAATGGGGGCCCAAAACAAAGGTGGAAACACAGCGAAGTGCTGTTAAATGAGGATTCAAGTGTTTGTGTGTTACATTTCTGAGGGACGAGTTGCGGCCGGGACAAGGCTCATGGGGGTTAGACGGAAGGAGAGGAAAAGGGAAAAAAAAACTTTCAAGAACAACTGTCAGACAGGACGTCTCCGGGGATCCCTGGTCGGGGTTATTTTGCTATTTATTCCATCAGTGCTAAAGTCCTTTTTCATTAATGGTGACCGGAGCTGGTAATGTTTATATTTGTTTCTTTGAGTAGGTTTTTTTTTTTTTTTTTTTTTTGGGGGGGGGGGGGGGGGGGGCAGTACCCTCCTGCCCAGGGGCCCATAGGCTGTTTAAAACGGCCCCAATAGCACACTTTATGCCCCTGGAGTTGTTTGGGTTTTGGGGCCCGGATAGCCCTCAGGATTTCAGCCCGTCATTTTAAGTCCAGGAACTTCATTTTCAAGTGCGGTCTTTCTGCCGTTTTTGAGACTTAATGTTGGGGTGTTTTTTTCCCCTGGGCCCATCGGTTATTCTCTCGATTTCGGCAGCCTGGTTTATTTCCCAGGGGAGGCGGGCACTCTTCCTGGCGAGGGGGTTTAAGGTCGCGCTTTGAACATTTAGGGAGACCCACTAGCCCCAGGTTTTTTCCGCCGGGCGGTTTTCCAGGTCTTTGATTTTTCGTTTTTGCGCACCGTTTGCCCTTTGGGGCAGAGGGTTTTGAGGGGGTTCAGATGCGTTGTCAGCCCAGGTCTTTTACTTGTTCTCTAATTTTTTCGAGTTTTGGCAGAGGGTTGAACCCTCCCGCTGCAGCTTGAGAGAGAGGCCTGGGCGGTGGATTTAAGAGCCCCTTTTTAGGGTTTGGTGCTATTTGTCTTGCCCTTTTGTTTTCCCGGAGTTGTAATTTAATGGCCCAGGCAGGCTGGAGTCGGCGAGCCCTGGGTCCCATGAGAAGGGTTTAGGAAAGATCGTGCGCGTCCCCCCCCCCCCTTGCTGTGCTGGACTGCTGTGGTTTCCTATTTTTGGCCCACACCGGGGGCGGGCAGCCCTTTTAGGTGTAACTTGCGGCTGTTCCGGGCAGTGGTCTTTTGGGCGTAGGGTAGATACTTTCCATCAGGGAGAGGTGCTGCCCGGAGGGGGAGTTTGTCCCTTGAGCGCCAGAGTATCCGCCGTTTGCAATCAGAGGTGTTGGTCTTGCACTATTTGTATGCCATTTAATTGGGGTCCCAAAGTGTCCCTTTTAAAATAGCAAGGCCGCCCTGCAGGCCCCCGGGCACCCCCCCTGTGGCAGTTGGTTATCTCAGAGGGGGTTGTAAATGAGGGGGCCTCCCGTGCTGGTGGGGCGTGCGGGCGTCCCCTGTCGGGGTGTAAGGGGGGGCGTAGGTCCTTACCCGGAGGTCCGCCGTCAATTGGGCCCTCCTGCTGCTGCTGGTGCGCCCTTCACCCCTTTTGCGCATTTAGGGGGAAACAGGCCGGCCTCTTTTGGCGCTCGTTCTGTGCCCCCGGGGCCCCCAAAATGACGCGGCAAAGTCCGCGTCGGGCGGTTTTTTCCCGGGGTATGCTCCCCGGGACTCGGGGGGGAGCTACTCCCCCCGGGTTTTTGGCCAGGTCAGCGCTGTTTGCGCAGCTAATTGGGGGTTAAAGCCCGGGGGTGCGGGGAGCCCATCTCCCCCGTTTTTTCAGCGCGGGCCCGGGAAAGGAAGTCTTTTTCTAATAAAATTCATTTCTAAGACGTAATGAGGAACCCTTTTTTTCTCTGGAAAGATTTAGTGATAGAAGCCAATCAGTTCTTTCTTTACCTTAACTCCAATCTCTGTGGTGTGACATTTACCTGGTCTGTAGGGATTCCATTAACTTTATGGACCTTTTTCATTCTGAAAATATCATACAATCCAAGACTCATTTTTAAATGATGGACTCCAATGGGTACCTCCACTTTGAAAGTAATCACTACTAAAATTGGAGGAAAAATATACCCTTTAGCCAATTTCAACGTAGTAAAAAAATTGTACTAAGGATATACATTATGCTGAACAAGCAGGAAAAATAACTAAAAAAAAATTGTGGAAAAAGGTTTTTCAAAATCAATTATAGAAAATGCAAATAAAAAAAGTCAACTTATGCAAAAACAATGTATCCAACCTAAGTCTAAATCTAATCCTTAGAATTCTTTACATTACCAATATAATTTTATCACTGCGCTTAATATACAACATAATGAGTTTAGGAATATTTTGAGGAAACACTGGAACATTTTGAAATTAGACCCTATTTTAGACTCTACATTGTCTTCTCATGCCAGAGTTACGTAAAGGAAACCTACCACTTTGAAAGATCTGTTGGCTCCGTCTCGGCTTCGCCAACATCAACCGGATATGGATTCACAGTTAACCCCTGTCCACATGGGCACAAGAAGACCCAGGGAGTGCGAGAGGATACCCCACTCGCCCACAACACTGAACAGCTGGGAGAGTTCTGCTTACCTACACTGATGAAACAGAGCTCTGCCAGCCCGGTAGACTGCCACCAGTCCCTAATTAGACCGGTCTCTTACAGACTTATAACAAGGCCAGGGACCAGCCCAGATAGCGATATATTAGAGACCGAGAAAAACGGACACGTGAGATTGGTGATTAAGACAACAGACCAGCTGAGGATTAAAGTTTAAATATTTAATCACCTTGGAGCGAACTAGATGAACAATACATACATAGGGGTATAACTATACAAATATTGATCAGAGGTGCAAATACGGATATGGTTACAGACAAAAAGGCAGCAAGATGTGTCTATTTACCTTAGGTTGGCCTTGGGCTGGCATACAAAGGGGTGAATGCAGCCTGCTAATTCTGGCCGCTACGGTACGCTCTGTGTAACCCCCTCCCAATGGAACAACAATGGGCCCAGTCGGGTTTTGATTTATGGTATAACTGTACTGGGACATCCCATATCACACCCCCATCACACCCTCTCACGCCCCTGGGATGGTCTATACTCTCCTCCCTCTTGGGCCATGCTGTTTTTGACTTCGGACACAAATTGGATCATATCGCAGCAGGGCATTGGGACAGAACCGAGCCGGTGATACCATCAGAACTGGATGGGCCTAAGATACGGCTGGGTACCAAACATGGCTTCATTGCTCCATTCCTGCTGCCCACTGTTCATTTCTCCCTGTCCGTCAGAGCTACAAACACGGGAGTGACAGCTATTCTTGTGGGAAGTTTCATATTTAAAAATATTAAATTGGGGTGTGCCTGTGATGCACGGTTTTTCCATAAATCCTTATGAAATTACGGCACCTGGCTGTCTGCTCATCCCTTTGATGCTTGGGTCTGGGACCAGGACTCTGGGCAAGGTGTTAATGAAATGAACTGACCATCCTTTTGAGGCTCGGCTTCCTGCTGGCTTTGTTTCCTATGGATGGAGCATTTGTTTAATTGAGTGCTTCCTCGTGACGGGTTGCACAGTAGGGAGTTTGGTTGACTTCTGCAATCCTGCAAGCTGAGTGAATTTGAAGTTGGGGGGGTGACATTTTGTCATCTTTTGTCATTTTCTTACAATTTCCAAATTCAATTCCATCTTACATGCTCCTCTTCTTTCGTCATTTACTTGATACAATATTTGCGTCAAAAACAGTATGTAAAAATTGCAAAGAGGCAGCATTTCAAAAAAATGTGGTAGTTTATTATTTTTTTGAAGTGCTGCCTCTTTGCAATTTTTGGAGTTTATAGAAGACCTTGATCCTGGTCTGAGGCATGCACTCGATTTTTCTTTCATTTAGTTGCTGCTGATATTGCCTTTTGTGAAAAAACAGTATGTAGGCCAAACAACCACCAAGTTATCAACAAGACTGAATGTCCAAAGGTATAACATTAAGAAAGGTTTTTTAAAACATAGTCTGTCACTCCACATAAAGGAAGAGCACGATGGGGATATTTCTTGTTATAACATTTGTCCCGTAGAACAAATTTATGAAAATTTCACCAATCGGTTTTAAAAACGTTGAAATCGTGAAATGTACTGGATCTTCCGACTTGCCCCCCTGTGGTCTAAATGAGGTGCAAGAATTCATGGATTAGTAGTAAAAAAAATGTTCAAGTTCTTGTATAGTTTTTAATACCAGTATTAATATCGTCAACAGTTTGATACTAGCACTTGCTGTTTCTTATGGTAAGTTTATAGCATTTTGAAATGTGTTGCTCTTTTAACCCAGGAGGCTACTACAATTATCGGGGGCGCCTTAGTTTTAATTTATTTATGGATAACATTTTTGTATTCATATTAATACTTAGCCAGTAATATAATTAGTCAATATACAATTGTATTATGATTATAACAATTGTTTTATGATTATACTAATATTTATATTTCAACCTATATCAAATATTTTCAACCAAATATTAAAAAACTCAAAATTTTATTTGGACAAATTCATGACAAGCTTTAGAAAGATACTAAAAAGTCATATGGCACAAAATAGTAAAGAGGTATAGGCAATATATCAGGCGTCATCAATAGTAATGCATTAGAATAAAAAGTAGTCACATGATCTCAAAAAAGCGCAAAAGCTCTATCCACGTAAAGTGCTTAGTGCAAATAACAAATATTAATCGCACTCATCATACCCCATCTGCATATATATGTGTATATATATATATATATATAATAGAGTGAAGGGAGGTAAGTACAAAAATGCATGCACTCAAATAAAGTGCAGCTGTGCAAAAGTAGTGTATATAGAGACAGATGCGGTAAATAGTACTAAACAGGCAAAACACTTCACAGTATACTGTATAGTTCTCAAAAGGATGATGTTGCCCAAACTGACTACCACAAAGGAGAATTCCCTACGTGCATTTTGCGTACTATGCTTCTTCATGGGAGTCTGAGGATATGTTATTTATTATTACATATGTAGTTTGCAGATAAGCATATATACTATATAACATTTTCTGCAACATATACCCACAATTTTGTTACTATTTTCCAGATTTAATGTTAAGAAGTAGTTCAATTGAACTCACTGACATGAGCGCATTATCTTATACACTCTTCTGGGACCTCGGGTGCACAGGGGAGATCTCATGAGCGAACAAGTCCATAACCCAGCACTTGTTATAACACAGTCAGGGGATTTATGTCTAAGGGTATGTTCACACAATGTTTTTCAGATCCGTTTTTTGATCCGTTTTTCGGACCCAAAACGGATCCAAAAAACGTATCTTACAACATGCAGTGTGATTTACATTGGTTTCAATATAAAACGTGCATCTCTATTCAGACGAGTGATCGCTGCTGCGTGTTTACTTGCGACTTTTCTATGCGTTTTTCAGATCCGTTTTAAGAATTGACATGTCAATTCTACTTGTGTTTTATGCAAGTGAAATCCCCATAGGAAACAATAGGGTGCGCTATTTGAGCCCGAAAACCAGATACAAAAAGTGCATCCGAAAAACGCATTTAGATTAAAATTTGAAGTGTAATACATTAAATCAGCAGCTAGAGGTCTCATTTGATTTAGAAGAACTGTATGAACTTTAGTAAGCTAATGACCCAATAGAGGGCGCTTCCAGCATTTTACATGTGTTTCAGAGGAAGCCTAGTGGAGGGCACTACCAGCATTTTATATGTGTTTAATCTTATAAATCACTTTTTATATGTATTGCATGATATAAAAGCAGTATATTAGTATAGAATGGGTGTTTATAGAAATTATAGAAGTTTTTACTAACACATATATTAATGTTTTAGATAAATAGTTTATTATAGAATGTTGAGTGGTTTCAGTATAATACTAAAACCACTCAACATTCTATAATAAACTAAAAATATATAAATCTAAAACATTAATAAATGTATTAGTAAAAACTTCTATTTCTATAAACACCCATACTATACTAATAAACTGCTTTTATTTCATTCAATATATATATAAAAAGTGATTTATAAGATTAAACACATCTAAAATGCTGGTAGCGCCCTCTATTGGGCTTCATCTGAAACACATGTAAAATGCTTGTAGTGCCCTCTATTGGGCTTCATCTGAAGCACATGTAAAATGCTGGTAGCGCCCTCTATTGGGCTTCCTCTTACACTACTACTTAACCACTTTCCACTCTAAATGAAAATGTAGGTCATTAGGTCACTAAAGTTGAAACAGTTCTTCTAGATCAAATGAGATTTAGTGTATTACACTAAAAATTCTACCTTTTCATACTACAACCTCTGTGGATGGTATCATTTGTGAATAGTCTCAAGTTCTTTGCCTGCATTTTATCTAGTGTATACTGTGTATATATATTGAAAAACAGATCCAAAAAACACATCTAAAAACGCACGCAAAATGCATCCAAAAAAGCATCTGCGTTTTTGGATACCTTTTTTGGATGCAGTTTGGATGCAATTTTTCTTCTGGTAAAAAATGGATCAAAAAACGGATCCAAAACGTCGTGTGACCATACCCTTAGACCAAAAGTGTGGTAATGTGGTCCAAAATCACTTAGTCTTTATAATGTTTACTTATAACGATCCCTGTGTGTTAAATATATTTATATGCATCGATAGTATTACGTTCTGAGAGGTTATGTCAATGTTCCGGATATTGAAATTGAGATGGCACGTACCGCCCGTGACTAGAAATACCCGCGACTTTCAAGAAGCCGACACTGCCTGAGGAAGCCGGCCACGAGAGCCAGTGAAACGCGTGGTATTGTCTTATCTACTTTTTAATGCTTATGGCATTTTTGCAGCAATGTTTTAATGATTTCAATTTGCGTAATAAAATATTTATATGTCAGCAAACCGCTTCTCCTTATGCATATAATGTAAAATTGCAGACCTTTTAAGTAGTTATTTATCCCTAATATTTGAAGCTGTAGCGCCATTTAGATATCCTTATCCCCTTCGCTATATACTTTCTCCGGTGGAGCCGAGGTGCAGTGATTTTGGATCCTGAGCGACACAACTTACAACACATTTCATAGGATGCTTTTTTTTTTAATTTTCGGTTAATGTGTATTCTCAGAAGGTAACACCAGAGGGCAATGCTGTATAGGAATTTAATTAAATCCTATTTCTTTTGTTTAATTAGTATTTCTTGATAACATTTGTCTTATTTAATTTTTTTTTTTTACAGAACAGGGCCTTTCTAGCAGTAAAACACCATTACAGATGGCTGAGAGCTGTACGAAAAGTTAAGATCCTTTACTAACCACAATACATGCAGTCAATGCAAGACATTTCTTGTCCTCACATCCTGTCTGATTGCCACCACTTCATCCAAGGGAGATGCAATGTTCAGGAACGTGCCCCAGCTGCAGGGCTCTGAGCACTTCTAAGCAGAAGGATAATAATTCGCTTCCCAAATGTTAAAACATTATTGCTGAATGAATGCAAAAATAATTCCCTTTCTTGTGTGGATGTTGCAGAAAGCAGGAGTCCACATATTAACCTTATTCATTAACTTTCATTGACTTTTTTTCCAGCGGATGGAAAAAACAAAATTCTGCCAATGTTTTTGACATTGACGCTGTTCAACGTTCATAATTCTACGGCTCAGAACAAGTATGACTCATGTGGCGCAAATCTGTTCCCTTTCAGATTGACCAAACTGTTGATTCTTAGGGTCCCATCAGTTGAATTGATTCTTGGGGCTTGCCAGTGGAGTTGACTCTTGGGCCCACCCGTGGAGCTGATTCTTGGTTCCCACCAGTGAAGTTGGTTCTTGGGACCCACCAGTGGAGTTGACTCTTGGGCCCACCAGTGGAGTTGATTCTTGGTTCCCACCAGTGAAGTTGGTTCTTGGGACCCACCAATGGAGTTGATTCTTGGGGCTCACCAATGGAGTTGATTCTTGGGGCTCAGCATTGGAGGTGATTCTTGGTTCCCACCAGTGGAGTCGATTCTCAGGGCCCACCAGTGGAGTTAATTGTTGGAGCCCACCAGTGGAGTTAATTGTTGGAGCCCACCAGTGGAGTTGATTCTTGGGGCCCACCATTGGAATTGATTCTTGGGGCCCTCCATTGGAGGTTTTTCTTGGGACTTACTAGTGTAATTGATTCTTGGGTCCCACCAGTGGAGTTGATTCTTGGGTCCCACCATTGGAGGTGATTCTTGGGGCCCACCAATGAAGTTGATTCGTGGGGCTTACTAGTGGAGTTGATTCTTGGGTCCCACCAGTGGAATTGATTCTTGGGTCCCACCAGTGGAATTAATTCTTGGGTCCCCCCAATGGAGTTGATTCTTGGGGCCAACCAGTGGAGTTGATTCGTGGAGCCCACCAGTTGAGTTGATGATTGGGGAGCAGTGGTGAAGTTGATACTTGGGGACCACGAGTGGTGCTTATTCTTGGGGGTCCAACCTAAAGCTTCTGCCCATGATTCTGGATTTATGCATCCTGCTTTCTTCCTTTCCATGCCTTTCTCCCCGACAAGCAGGCCCAGCATTCCTAGGGGCCCACTGGGAGTTTCCCCTGCTCTCTTGAAGGCCAGTCCAAACCTATACAGAGAGAATGCCCTCTATCTAACCATATAGATGCTTTGGTTTCATCTGCTGTCGGCTCAGGCTAGCTGTGTGTCATCTATCAGATGTAACTGTACATCTGTGGGCAGAAATGCATTGGTAAAATGGATATGCAGTTACACCCATGTGAGGGATGATTGTGTATTGACAGCAAAGGAAATTAACTCTGCAGCTTATCTGCACCTCTCTCATGATGATTTGTTACCTAACAAGCTTGTTTTCGGACCCTGCGTGCTCAGCTATACAAATTTCATTGACACTGTGCAGCTTATTCACATTACATGGAAATACATCATGTAGGTGTGTGGAGACTTATTTACCATTAGTCGCTCCATTGGGAAATGATCTAAGACTCTTGTAACACCACCTGTTGGATGTAGCATTCCTCAAGTCACATCTGACTCAATGATCCTTGCAATGTGAATGGGATTAATGCCAACCAGATATCCATCTGCAGACAGCTATTTTAGGGTGTTGCCCTTCATTGGTGCAGAGTAGAGTTGGCTAGGTGAGATGCTCTAGCGGTAAACTAAAAGAGTGTAACATTACTAATTAAGCTACATGTAGAGCTTCCCACCGAGCCAACCAGTACTCTACTCTGCACTGATGAGGAAAGAGGTGTAACTTAAAGCTCCTGGGCCCAAGTGCAAAAAGTGAAATGGGCCCCCCCAGCAGCCATGTGCCTCTTACAATGCTAGTATCTCCTTATGTGGCAGAAGTGCTTTTGGGCCAACTCAGACTGCAGGGCCAGGTAGTGACTGATACCTCTGCACCCCCTGTAGCTACTCCTCTGGATAAGGGCAGCTATCTGCAGATGAATATCTGCCTATGGGGGACATTAAACTGCCTATACCAGCCTATATCTGCCTATGGGGGACATTAAACTGCCTATACCTGCCTATTTCTACCTATGAGGGACATTAAACTGCCTATACCTGCCTATGGGGGACATTAAACTGCCTATACCTGCCTATTTCTACCTATGAGGGACATTAAACTGCTTAGACCTGCCTATAGGGGAAATTAAACTGCATGTACCTGCCTATATCTACCTATGAGGGACATTAAACTGCCTATACCTGCCTATGTAATTTTATTGGTATCCATTTTTATTTTTGAAATTCACCCTTAGCCGCTGCATTTTCCACCTTAGGCTTATATTTAGTCAATAAGTTTTCCCAGTTTTTTTGTGGCAAAAGTAGGTGCATCGGCTTATACTCTAGTACATATGGTAACCCCTTCCTGACTGAGTCTTTTTTTTGTCATGCTCGTTTTTTCCCTCCTCGCCTTCCTAGAGCCATAACTTTTCACCTACATAGACTTCTGATGCCTTTTATACTTGCGCCATGTTTGCGGGAGTTTTGTTTTTACGGCGTTCAATCTTAAACGGTAAATATGATGTGTTATCTGTATTCTAACAATTATATATTATAACAATTCTGGGGCATCTTCTCCTATAACTGTGGGTTGTGCTGTTCCTCTGTAATTCCTGCTAAAATGTATTACTGAATCTGTCAGGTGGGTGTTACCAATTGGGGGGGTGTCCCTGTACAGTCTGACATTGTCCAGTCAGTGTGTGGAGGGACATGCTCATCTGAAAACTGGAATGGTAACACCCATCTGACTGACTCAGTCATACATTTCTAGGAGGAATAACAGAGGAACAGCACAACCCAGAGATATAGGGGAAGAGGCTCCAGGATTGTTATTTCATAGGGAACAAAAGGTTTTAGAAAACAGAATTGTCAGACGTCACAGATCCTCTTCAAGTTATTGTTTCTTTCCTAACAAGCCGGGATACACCCTGTGGCTGCAGCTTGTCTAAAACTAAGGTTTTTGTACCCCATGCATTGTCTTCAGGGGGTAATCACTCTCTGCTTTGAACAGGCAGCACATTGTATGATCATAGCCTTGGAGTGCTTTGGGATTTCAGAAGCAGGTACTTGAATTGGGAACATAAGCGAAGCACTGGTCTTGTTCTATAGAAGATGTTGGTTATTCCCTGGTGCTACCTCTAAAATATTCCCAGTATATTTGGCAAACACTAGGGAATAACCTTTGCCTTTGACGTTCTCTTAGGAGCCTTCATTGTAGATTCTATCACAAATGATGGAAAAAAATTGTGCTGCTTATTTTATTTTTTAAATGTCAGTACAACATGATGGAAACTTGACGGACCCTGCTGTAGTCAATGGAGTCCAATGGGCGCAGTTGGTGTCCATCATGTAACAGATCCAGCGATGCCTCTGCGACGGAGACTCCGAGTGCAACCTGCGACGCAGGGATTAACCTGACTCAAAATATTTCTGCTAAACATCTATTTGTCATCTAATAAAATGCCAAGTAAGTGATAGTGACCAGGATTCTGGAGAATGGTCTGGATACATTTCTAGATGTAATAATAGAACAAGTTATAGTGACTGGGATTCTAGAGAAGGGTCTGGATACATTTCTAGATGTAATAATAGAAGAAATTATAGTGACCAGGATTCTGGAGAGGGGTCTGGATACATTTCAAGATGTAATAATATAACAAGTTATAGGGACGGGGATTCTGGCGAAGGGTCTGGATACATTTCTAGATGTAATAATATCACCAGGTATAGTGACCGGGATTCTGGAGCAGGGGCTGGATACGGTTCTAGATGTAATAATATAACAAGTTATAGTGACCAGGATTCTGGAGAGGGTTGGAGACATTTCTAGCTGTACTAATATCACTAGTTATAGTGACCAGGATTCTGGAGAAGGGTCTGGACACATTTCTAGATGTAATAATAGAACAAGTTATAGTGACTGGGATTCTGGAGAAGGGTCTGGATACATTTCTAGATGTAATAATATAACAAGTTATAGTGACCAGGATTCTGGAGAAGGGTCTGGAGACATTTCTAGATGTAGTAATATCACAAGTTATAGTGACCAGGATTCTGGAGAAGGGTCTGGATACATTTCTAGATGTAATAATATAACAAGTTATAGTGACCAGGATTCTGGAGAGGGGTCTGGATACATAATAATAATAATCTTTATTTCTATAGCGCCAACATATTCCGCAGCACTTTACAAATTCAAGGGTAAACATACAGTCATTACACATTAAAAGTACTTACAAATGAGACACAAGGTGTGAGGGCCCTGCTCGTGAGAGCTTACAATCTATTAGGGTGTATGGGTGAAACATACGGTAAGAAGTGCCAAGTTTACAATGGTCCGGCCATGTTTCATAAATAGGGGGTGGTTTACATGAAAAATGGATGATCTGCCACCCAGACTGTACATCTATATCAGATAAGTGCCTGTGAGTGCCAAGGGCAGGGAAAGTGGACAGATGTGTGTGATAGCAGTTAGGGATCTTGGTGGGCCAGACCGAGAAGATGTATTTTCAGGGCCCTCTTAAAACTGTGAGGGTTGTGAATGTGCCTGATCGCCCGCGGTAGCATATTCCAGAGAATTGGTGCCGCACGTGTGAAATCTTGTAGGCGGGCATGGGAGGTTCGGATGATTGAGGAATGTAGTCTGATATCATCAGCAGAGCGGAGAGCACGGGTAGGACGGTAGACAGAGACTAGGGAGGAGATGTAGGGAGGAGCAGCGCTGTGGAGAGCTTTATGGGTGTGAGTGCTGAGTTTATACTGTATCCTGTACTGGATGGGCAACCCAGTGCACTGATGACACGGGTAGAGGCTCAGTTAGGGCTGGAGAGAAAGACAACCCTGGCTGCTGATTCTGGACAGATTGGAGAGGGGGAGAGTTTGCAGAGGGGGACCGATAAGAAAGGGAGTTGCAATATAAAGACGAGAAAAAATAAGAGCGTAATGGAGTTTGAGTCTTTTCCCACAGTGAAAAAATTGGCGGATTTTGGAGATATTCTTGAGGTGCGGTGAAGGAGCGGGCAAGGGTTTGGAATAGGGGGTGAAGGTCAGATCAGAATCCAATAAAACCCCTGCGCGGGCCGCTCCCCTAGGGAAAAGGTGGTACCACATACAGAAACGGGAAAAGCAGGGGGGGGGGGGGGGGGGTTGGTTTTGTAGATGGTTTAGATGTAATAATGTAACAATTTTGTGACCGGGATTTTTGGAGAAGGGGTTTTGGAAAATTTCTAGTGTAATAATAAAAAGATAGTGACCAGGATTTTGGAGAAGGGTCTGGATACTCTTAGATGTAATAATATAAAAGGTTATAGTGACCGGTTTGGAGAGGGGGTTTGGGTACATTTTGATGTAATAATTTTAAAAAGTTATAGTGACCCCGGGTTCTGGGGAAGGGTTGGATAAATTTTAGATGAATAATTAACAAATAATAGTGACCCGGATTTGGGAGAAGGGTCTGGAACATTTTTGTGTAAAAAATATAAAATAATAGTGACCAGGTTTGGAGAAGGGTTGGATACATTTTTAGATGTAATAAATAAAAGTTATAGTGCCGGATTTGGAGAAGGGTTGGAAAATTTTTAGATGTTAAAATATCACAAGTATAGTGACCGGATTTTGGAGAGGGGTCTGGATACATTTTAGATGTAAATATAAAAAGTTTAGTGAAACCCGGATTCTGGAGAAGGGTCCGGAAAACTTTCTAGATGTAATAATATAACAAGTTTATTTTACAGGATTTGGAGAAGGGTCTGGTACATTTTAGTGTAATAAAATAAAAGTAATAGTGACCGGATTTGGAGAAGGGTCTGGATAATTTCTAGATGTAATAATTCAAAGTTTAGTGACCGGGATTTGGAGAGGGGCGGTAATTTCTAGATTAATAATAGAACAAGTTATAGTGACAGGATTTTGGAGAAGGGTCTGGATCTTTTAGATGTAAAAATATAAAAATTATAGTGACCCGGATTTGGAAAGGGTCTGGAGCATTTCTAGATGTAATAATATAACAAAATTACAGTGACCAGGATTTGGAGAAGGGTTGGATACTTTTAGTGTAAAAATTTTAAAAAACGTTTTAGTAAACGGGATTTGGAGGGGTTGGATACTTTTTTGATGTAAATTAGAACAAGTTTAGTGAGGGATTTGGAGAAGGGTCTGGCACATTTCTTGATTAATAATTGAACAGTTATAGTGACGGGGGGTTCTGGAGAGGGGCTGGACATTTTTGATGTATAAATCACGTTATGTGACCCGGTTCTGGAGAGGGGTCTGGATAATTTTTTGATGTAATTTAAAATAAAAATTATAGGCCAGGATTCGGGGGGGTCCGGATACATTTTTTGGTAATAAAAACAAGTTATGTGACCCGGATTTGGAGAAAGGGTTTTGGATACATTTTAGATGTAATAATATAACAAGTAATAGTGACAGGGTTTGGGAAGGGTCTGGATACATTTTGATGTAAAATATAAAAGTTATAGTGACCCGGTTTGGAGAAGGGTCTGGTTTCTTTTCTAGATGTAATAAATTTCAAAATTTTGTGACCGGATTTGGGGAAGGGTCTGGATAAATTTTTAGTGTAATAATATAAAAGTTATGGACCCGGGGTTCTGGAGGGGGTTGGATACATTTTGTTTTTTAATGAACAAGATAGTGCCGGGATTTGGAGAAGGGTCTGGAACATTTTAGGTGTAAAAATATAACAAATTTAGTGAAGGCTTTGGGAAGGGGCTGGATACATTTCTAGATGTAATAATTAAAAAGTTATAGTGCCAGGTTCTGGGAAAGGGGTTGGATACATTTTAGGTGTATGTATAACAAGTTATAGTGCAGGGGTTCTGGAGAAAGGGTCACTGATCCAGGGATTTTTCCGATTTTCAAAATTGGAGTCTTTAAGGAATTTTTTCCTAACTAGGACAATTTGGGTTTTACCTCATTGGGGGGTTTTGCCTTCCTTGGTCAACCTAAAGCACAATAGGCTGAACTGGATGGACGTCTGTCTTTTTTCCATTTTAAAAACCTATGGGAAACCAATGTTGTATTTTGCCGGGGTTCCCCCTTTTTTTTGGCGTGCTTTAAAAGAATAAAATTTTCCTAAAAAATCTATGAACCTGTTCTACCTGGGGTTTCTTTAAAATTTCCGCGCTTTTACACTTTCGACCCCTCATGGCTCAGGTAAACCATTAAATAAAGTTTTCTCCCTGTTCCAGCATTTATTGCACCTGGATTTGCGTATTTGAAGGTTTTAAATTTTGTACCCTTAAAGGGTTTTTGTATTTTTGGGCCCCCCTTTCCCCACGCCCCCCTGACCCCAGGCACATTCCCACAGGGGTGGGGGGCCCCCTCTGTAATTAATGCGCTCTGATCAGAGTAAAAGGGGTTACACTATTTTTTGGTTTTTAAAAAATTTGGCCCCAAAAAATTCCCCTGGGGCCGCCCAGGCCCCATTAAATACATTTCGCCCTTTTGGTAAGGTCCCAATGATATTTAAAAGGGTCTGCTATACTTGACACCGAACGGTTTCCAAAATATTTTCTGCAAACTCCCCCTTAAAAGTTTTCAAAAAAACAGAATTGTCTCAAACTGCTTAAACATATGCAGTTTTAAAAAAACAAAAAAAAAACCCGGGGTTTATTCATTTTTTTCTACAAAAAGCAACTGAGATTTTAAAAGGCACTAAAGCCCCCTTCTAAAAATTAAACTTCCCTTTTAAAAAAAATAATTCTTCTTTGTTTTGGCTGGCAAAGGCTGCTTAAAAAAAAAGGGGCAGGGAAAAATATTTGATAGAACTGAAAATAGACTCGACAGAGCTTTTTGGGGTGTTTGCAGCTTTCAACCCGTGGGGAAATCAAGGGCTTTTTTTTTCCCTGCAAAAAATTTGAAATAGGTGAAAAAAACCCAACGGGCCCAAAATAGAGCCTTATTAAGTGGAGCATAAAGGGCACCGGAGCCAAGGAAATGAAAAGAACTCTGCATGGACAGTTTACGGGGTTTTTTTCATCTATTTGTCAAATTGAATACAAGTTATCAGCCGGTTCTTTTGGTTTTTTGTTCCAAAAAACATAATTACCCCAAAATTTCACTTGTCGGGTTAATTTATTCCCAAAATATAATTACTGAGGCGTCTGCTTTGTCCTCTCCTACTTTTGGCAAGAAAAAGGTTTCAAAGGGGTTTAAGCAGGGGAGGGTTCCAATAACCCCTTAAGAGGCTCTCGGGCTTGAGGAGAACCTGTCCCCAAAAAAACGGATACTTTGAGCCCTTTCCAAAAATTCGGGAAAGGGCTCAGGCCTCTGAATTCATTGGGCATTCCTTGTTTTTCTTGCCCGGTCTAAAGGGAAACCGCAATACTGAAAAAAAGGGGAAAACGGAAGGGCATGTGGATTCGGTTCACTTGTTTTTTGGGGCCCAAAACATTTGGAGGGCCCCTTTTAAATTTTTGGGAACTTGGGTTTACCATAGTTCATTGCTAGGGGGAAACCACTTTCCCAAGGAAGAAATTCATCTTGAAGAAGACCTTTTGCTTCATATTGGAAAGGGCTCGTTGGAACCTTTTGCTTGGGTAGGGAAATGGAAAAAGGATTTTTTTTTTTTTGGGATTGCGGAGTTGAGGAGCGCTAACCAAGCTGAAAGGGCCCCTCGTTTGATGGGGGAAAAGCCCCCGGTGTTTTCCCCCTTTTGCTGAGATGGCCTTTGTTGCTCACATGTTTTTGGGCACCCAACAGCAAAAAAAAGACTAAAATCACCAGAAATAAGCATAGTGTTCCATTATATTCTCTTCCGGGTGCATTATATATTGCAAAAATATCTTGTTTTTTGCATTGGGAACACCCAGAAATTGGCAACTGTGAGGTATGGATACTGCCCTGGGATTCTTCTGTTTCAGGGTCTGATATGATTTTATCGGCATTCTTGGGCGTCATATTCTCCATAAAAGCTAGGTTTGGTTTTGGGATTTTTTTTTTTGCAATTGGGGGCTCCCCTGTTGTTTAATGCGTTTGCGTAAACTTTTTCCCCCCTTTTTACAATGCGGGGAGTAACAAAAAACCCTTGGGTACGGGTTGGCAAAAAGGGAAGGAAACAAACTTTAAAGAAGCCCATAAAGGAACTTGGGGCCCAAGTTAACAGAACAGCTGAATGTGGATGGTAAGTACTCAACATGTTCCCAACCTACAAATGGGGGAAATCCAGAGAACATGGCTTGGGTCCATATCCATAGGACGGTGCTGATGGCCCGTTTCAGTGTAGTTTTGGTGCTGTACTGTAGGCATTAAAATGCTCTGTTCTGTCCATGCTTTGCGGAAGTTGCACAGAAGATTAACAAAAAATTATAAAGGCGGATCCCATGTAGGAACACAAATACTGCAACAAATAACATATACTGTATTAGGTTATGGTACAGAAGGGCCCCAAAATGCCTAAACGATCCCTAATTCAATATAAAGATGTCCATGCATCATTATCTTTCTAGAAAGGACTTCCATTGATTGGAAACACTTATTTTTGTAAATTTTTACTGATAATTGGCCAGAGAAATCAATGGCAAAACTTATGAGGGAAGATTTAACCAATGAAGGTACTTGGGTCAGCGCTCATAAAATCCACAAGTTTTATTAATGATCCATTTAAAACATAGTTACGCCTCGAGGTCAAGATAACATTACTGACGTGTTTCGGGAGATATTTCCTTAGTCGTAGTTATCATGATCGTGCCCGACAGACCCCCAGCTTTGAGCTCTAGTTGCCGGCCACGGCCGATGCGACGAAAACCGTGGTTTTTACATAATACTGTGTATTTACAGTATATTACTAGTGAAAACTCTGTCTTCTGGCTCTGTATGTTTAATTGATTCCTGGCCAACGCCTGTGGCCAGGAGTCTTCCAGCACTTGTTGGGTTAACCTGTTACTTGTGTGATTGACATTTCCTTCACCTATCACCTCAGTTCTACCTTCTCCTGTTCTCTATTTAAAGGGGTTTTGCCACGATTTCATACCTCCTGTATCCAGCTCTTCAGCTCTGTGTGCTCAGAAGGGGGCGTGTGTGATTTGTTTGAATTGCATATCATGTGACCCAGCAGGATGACATGACCAGGCCTTTCCTCTCTCTAGTCAAAGAAGGTCTGTTTCTGTATAAAGCTGTGAATAGCTACACTGTAGCTCAGAGGTAACATTTTTGCTTTACAGCACAAGGGTCCTCGGTTCAAATCCCTGCAGGAACTTAACCTGTGGATTTTTTTCCTCTTTATCAATGCATAGATCTCATTGAGGTTTCTTTTTATTTATTTGTACTATTTGACTTATTACTAACTAGTTCAAAGGACAGGAGTAGAATGACAGCACCTGGGGTTTGAACACTCGGTAGCTGCCTGAGAGGAGAAGTGATGTCTGAGCATGTGTGACCACCACTGAGGAGCTCTCAGCCCTGGTCGTATCCCCTGGAGACTAGCTGTAAACAATGGATCACTAAAGGAGCAGCTAAAACAAAAACGGTGCAGAATTTTTAATAATGATCAATGGTGAAAATGTTTATTATTTAATTTTCAAACTTCCCATGGCAATTTTACGTCGTGGCAAAACCCCTTTAAGGACTCAGCTTCCTCTCTTATACGGTTCACCTCTGCCCATAGTTCGCCTGTTTACTGCTTGGATTGTTCTGTGTTTCTTGACCTTGGCTTTGACTCTTACTTCTCTTCTGCCTCCTGACTTTGTACTGCGTCTCCTGATAGTTACCTTATTGTGTTCCTGTTTGTCTGTCTTCGTCTTGTGTCTCACTTTGCCCAGAGTAGTGCTCAGTCTTCTGGTTGGAGCCGACCTAGTAAAGAGTCGGGTTCCCATAGAGGTTGGGACCAGCGTCAGGGCCTCACACCGTCTGTGTCTTCTCGTGCGCCCCTCACCGGTCCCTTACAGTAGTAATGTTAGGAAATTGATGTGCTCCTTCTATACCATAACCTAATATATGTTATTTGTAGTAATACTATGGTTAAGGGAATATGACCCGAAACGCATCAGTAATGTTATCTTGACCTCTGGATCATTGTTAAAGCTTTTGGATTTTTGTCCACCGTCTCTCCGGGTCTTCTGTTTACTTCCTGGACCTGGCAGTGGGAACGTCACTGCTGCAGCCGCTGATTGGCTGCAGTGATCCTGGGACATTTCCTGACATCCAAGGGCTCCGAGCAGGGATGTCAGGCAATGTAAGTGACCACTGTAGCCTATTAATTGCTTCGAGGTGATTTTCTGACTGCCAGGACCAAGTAGTAAACAGGGGGTCTGGGGAGACATTGGACAGCAGCAGTGCTGGAATGGAGGTGAGGACACAGGTGGGTATCAGATTTTTATACTGATACTACTGCACCACCATAAATTTATTACAAAAAAAATGGACAACACCTTTGTCCAGGATTAAAAATGTATGGCTGCTTAGGGCATGTCCCCACTGCACGGTTTTTCGGACGGTTTTTCAGACCGCCTGAAAAACCGGCCGAAAATGAGCACAATTGTGCTCTATGGAAAACCCGTGCAGCAGTCCCCACTGCACAGGTTTTGCCGTCGGACGGTTTTGCCGCCGGTGGTCCGGCGGCAAAACAGTGTAGAAGCACAATCTTCCGTCCGGTTTCCCGCCGGAAGAGGTGCTTCTCAATGGGAGGGGGGGGGACTGTTCTCCGCTCATCGCGGAGAAAAGCCGTCACCCCCCCCCTCCCCGCGGCCATGGGGACGGGCGCAAAACAGGACAAATACCGGCCGGCAAACCGGCCGGTATTTGTCCTGTGCCGTGTAAACGCGCCCTTACTTCTAGAAACAGCGCCACACCTGTCCATGGTCTGTATATTGTAGTGACATGTGACAGGCTACATCATTTGTAAGGTTGACAAAAGACAGGTGTCCATCCAGTTCAGCCTATTGTGCTAAAGTGTTGATCCAGAGGAAGGCAAAACCCCCATGAGGTAGAAGCCAATTGTCCTCATTTTAGGGAAAAAATTCCTCCCTGACTCCAATCTGGCAATCAGAATAATCCCTGGATCAACAAGCTGCTGAGCTGAGCTGCAATGCCACACAAAACCTGTGGACAGACGTGGCACAGTTTTTGGAATTAACCAGCCATGTTGTTCTAAGCCTGGGCAACCCCTCTACACAAAACTGGAAATCCTTCCTCATCATAAGGTTTAGTGTATGAAAATCACGTTTTTAAGTTTAGGATCAAGATACAGAGAGATGTAGAGAAGCACCAATGTGCATATACTTTATAGCAGGGGTGATAAACTCATTTTCAATAGATGGCCCCATCAGACAGCTGTTGAAGAGTGGCTAGGGTGCCCAGGTAGTAGTGCAGTCCGAGCTGTACCACCATCTGCAAGTTGTTGAACAAAGCGGTGTGGAGGTGCACGCCATAGCTCCACATCCAAAATGGCGCCCACTCCCTGTGCTAGCACCAAAGCCTCTAACTGGCTGCATCCTCCAGGGAAAGTGGAGAGATGGTTCTTCTGTGTCCAGACCTTCTCCATCCCTGCTCATTGTGTCCAAGTTCTTCTGGCCCACATAAGGGTGTGTTTAAACGGCAAAGACCAAATTCCGGTCTTTTTTGGCAGGCAGGGGGACGTCTTTTGTCCGCGTTTTGTGGATTCCTGCTGTCCCCCTTCGCAAGCACATGTTCATGTTCTGCCCGAAAAACGGACGGAAGAATGAACATGTTCTACATTTTTCGTTACGCCGGCAGTGTCAAAAACCATCCGGTGGAAAACCTGTGCAGTGGGGACTGCTGCACGGATTTTCTATTGAAGTCTATGGGGGAGCGTTGCATGACGGTTGTCACATGGTTTGTAAAACCGCAAACCGTATGAAAAACCGACCAATAACCCTTGCCGTGGGGTCAGGCCCTAAGTGGTGGGCTGCTTTTGGCCTGTGACCTTGAGTTTGACACATGTGCTTTACAGGGTTATTACAATGACTGCAGTGAATTTTAGTTCTAACCCTGTTAAAGGTATATGTTGTTAGGCACCCAAAGGCATGTGCCCAGAGCAACAGTATTTTAGGGGAGAGAGCTGAAACAAGTGAAATGTTTTTTCTGTTGTTTTTTTAGGTGGCAGGACTGTTTGTAGCTCTCATATGCTTTTTACAATAAGAGGTTTTCAGGACATGGGAAGGGGTCGATTCACAATGGTGTTAAGTATCAGAAGAACAAATACCTTAAAAAATGATCTCACTCATTATTATGGCATTTGGCAAATATAAATAATTTTGGTAATCCTAATTGACCTAATACTGATACCCTCTGCTCCCCAGTATTTAGGGCAAAAAGCTATATACTGGAAAAATATCAGACCAGAATGGGATGTATGGTCCATTTGTCAAGGACCTTTAGAGAGGAGTAAAAACTGAAGAATGTGCTCAATGAACAGAGGTTAGACAGTTGTTTTATCCTGCACCAGTAGCATGAGTGAGAGGATGGAGGAGAGCTCCATCTTACCTGGTGGTTGACCCATCTATTGTATATGACTGATGTTGCCACCAAAGGCATGACTCCAATGCCCACCAGAAAGTCGCTCACAGCCAGGTTAATAAAGAAGATGGAGGTCACAGAATGGAAGTGCTTTGTTCCTGCAGTTATAATTATGACCATGAGGTTTCCTAAAAAAATAATACAGATTTTATAGTGAACGACCAGTCTCAGGATACCTGGGAAAAGTCATAACATCATGCAGGTTTAAGTTGTCCAATTCAGAAATCACCATTTCTTTTACGGAATTTAAGGTTAACATTGGGATGTCCTCTGTTTAGGATTCTCATCCCTTGGCCAGAGTGGAAAGCTTCTATAAAGACCCTCTCTTGCTTTGGAGGACCTGTCTTGCATTACACAGAAGACTCATAGATTTAAACTCTCACAATGTAATACTTTATTTCTCCTGTGGAGGCACTGCAGGAAAATTAAACACATTGCCAAGGTTTCCCACAGATTACAGCTGATCACTCGGTTCCTAGCAGTGATCAGCTTATCGTCAAGGGACGTTTCTAACTGATAGGGACTGTCCAAAGCAGAGAATCCCTTTAAAGGGGTTGTCTCACTACAAGGATTGCTGCTTATGTTAAAGATCTAGCAAAAACAAGTCACTTTGTAATATATGTCTATTAACAGTGTCCTACCTATTCCTAGATATCCCCTATTGTATGGGCTGCATCAGCTCCTCAGGTCGCTATAGCTACAGACCTGTTCAATCTCTCCTGATAGGCTGCCAGCTCTGGTTGCTATAGCTACAGACCTGGCTTCTACTGCAGCCTAGTAGAAGCCAGTAAACACACCCCTGAATTCAAAGTGAAACCAAGAAAACAGGACTGGGGTAAGATGAATCAATGTAGTGAGACAACCCCTTTAATATGTAAACAGCTGAGTAAAGTTTGAAGTTATGTCCCATTTTTGGAGGCCACTCATGACACATCGCCACTATAAGTTACACAAATAGGTAGCCACATCTTTGGCCATCTATCAGCCATGAGAATGACTACCTGCCCCATAAAACATATTGGAGAACCCAATGATATTTGCTCTATTATGACAAAAGCAAATTCAGTCAAACTCTGCTAATCGCCTGATGCAGCCAAAACCTGGTCAGCAGTCATTGAGCGGAACAACAGATTCCATCGACTGACAATTAACTAACAAAACATAGTGATAACTGGTTTTAATAGTACAGTCCACCCTTTCTACTGTGCTTTGTTGAAATCACAGGGGCCCATATTTGGCACTAGAGGGATTTTTCCATATTGAAATCAACAGAAGCTCAGACAAGTGTCCTACTGAGTACAGAGGAATCAAACAGAAGCATGCCCCATGCAATAAGGTGTTCATAAAACCATGGCTAATTTTCTTCAGGAACAACACCACCCTTGACTATGGGCTGCGTTTGTTACTGCAGCTTAGCTCCGTTAGCATAATTAGGTCTGAGCTGCAATACATGATGCAGCCAGTAGATAACTGTGGCACTGTTTCTGGAAAAAAGCAGCTACATTATTATAAATCCATGCAACCTTTCTAACACTTATGGCAACATGTCCCAATGCCCAAGCGCCTTTTTTTTGGTGTATTTTGCGCCAACAATACTCTTGACGCCATATTCTCGCTGCATATGAACTGTAAAATATCAAAACTAGGTGCATTATACGCCGGGCATGACAAATTGTAATGTGCCTAAAAAGGTGCATTATATATAGTAGCAATGATACGCTGTGCACCTCTATAACGCAATGCACCTATCAAGGCTCATTACATATACTAGTAATGATATGTTATGCGCCTCCATAACGCAGTGTGCCTCGATAGGCGCATTACATATAGTAGCAATGATATGCTGTGCCCCTCCATAACGCAATGCACCTATCAAGGCTCATTACATACACTAGTAATGATATGTTATGCGCCTCCATAACGCAGTGTGCCCCGATAGGCGCATTACATATACTAGTAATGATACGCTATGCGCGGCAATTGCAAAATGCACCTTTATAGGCGCATTAAGTTTACTATGCCAGGTATACAAGACGGCAGATTTTTGAGAGGATCATACTTTCAGGCGCACTTTACACTGATTAAATGCGCCTAAAACCTGCCTCAGTGACGCCAATTTCCGGACATGTCGCCCTAAGGGTTAGTTCACACATTAGGACTCCATCGTAAAATCCATGAGCAAACTGAGTCCTACTCATTTCCAATCCCAGGAGTGGAGAAAATAGAAAGGACTTGTCCATTATTTGAAATGGGGTTAACCCACGTCCTAATCGGAGGCAGAAAAACCTGACGTGTGAACACTGCCCTACACAACTGGGGAGTAATGTCCGCCTTAGAAAGGGAACAATGGTACGAAGTATGAATTATTTCATTATATAATCATTATATAATCATTATATAATAATCACACATAAGTATAACAAATACGATATCTTACCCGCCACCGCTGTAACACACATGACTATCATGAGCGTCCCCAGTGTCCCGTGCAGGATAGAACTAGAAGCTGCGTTTTTTGCCTTCAGTGCTGATGTTCCTTGCTCTTGATTGTCGGCATATACACTTTAACAAATCAGATGAATTTCCACAAATAGATGGAACGAAAGAAGCGTTACAGTAGTTTTCAACCATTGTGTAAAAAAAAAAAAGTATAAATTTCCTCCCAAAAATTAATCTAATTCTACTACTTTAGACCATTTTTCCATCAATGGAAACAAGTCTTTTTTAATTTCTTCGACAGAAATTATATGAGGAGAAGAATTGACAACGACAACAGCAAGCAAGATGCAAGTGATGAAGCAGGAGCCATTAATAACACATGATAGTCCTATAAAGATGATCCTAAGTCTGCAAGCAGAAAAACAAGCCGGGGTAAATAGCCCAATGACAGGATAAGCAGGCGAGCAAAGAAAAGATAAATGAGGAGCCATGGAAACCAGCAATGCACTGACGACAAAGTTTCTTTCTACTGAAGAACCATGTCATATGCTGGAGATGGTAATGTGCTGCATTCATCATCAGGACACAGGCTGGGAGTTGATATGCAGCTTGTGAAGACCATCCCATGTCATTTCTGAGCTAGCAAGTGCGGATCTGATGGCCGGGTATAGATGGACAGACCTTGGCCATATGTATATATACTTCACGATCCAACAGGAAACATCATATATAAGTCCATTTAAAGAGAATGTGTCATCAAAAATGACTTATTGTTTAACTCACATTTTTATGTTAAACACATTTTTCAAGAATTTTTGGTATTTTTTAATAATTCTGAAGTCCTGCAGTTTTCACTTTGGCCACAAGGCCTAATAATATTCTGACACTTCCTTTTCTGTAGAGAAAGATTCTCAGTTGTCTGCTCATTATCAGCACAAAGAGGGTCAAATTGAAAGGAGACACCAGTGTGAATAGATAACACAGGATCCACCAGTAAAAAGAGGAGATAGTCACAGTTCACCCTTTCACCTCCCTGCACACTGATTTCTTCCCAGGTCACAGAGTATGACTAGAAAACTCTTCAATAGAAGTGAATGGGACTGAGTCAGTCTTAAGTCTCCTATGTGCATGAAGCTACTGTAAAGCATCTCTCTGACTGCTGTTAAAGCAGTGCAAACAAGGCCTAGTGGCCAAAGTGAAAACTGCAAGACTTAAGAATTATTAAAAAATATTGAAAGTGATATGAAAAATGTAAACAAAAACAACCAAAAATTCTTAAAAAATGTGTTTAACATAAAAATGGGACTTAAACAATGACTCATTTTTTGATGACACATTCCCTTTAAAGTGGAGTCAGCTCTAAGGTTGGCGTTTTGATAGTCAACTGTGTAGCTGGTGTCCTTTCATGCCAGAAATTGGCTCCTCTACCACACTAGCATTAGTTCTATTAAGGGTAACTTCACTCCGTGCCATATCTGGTGCCCCAAGGAGAATCAGTATTGATCTGTATTATCATCAAACCAGTGTATTTTACTATGTAGCATTGTATATGAGTTTTTTTTTCTGTTTTATTGCAGGTGCTGCAAGAAGGTGGGCCATGATGCCAACCGTGCCGCCATATTGGATTTCTTTAATTTCGAACTGAAGTGTCAGTGTTACGGCAGGAGTAGCGGATCATGTAGACCACCGCAAGCAGTGGTATAAGCCACGCCAGGGAGCGGAATCCAAGTAGGTCCTAGTGGGCAGGTTGGGCTTGCTGCGGCGGGAGTCCTAACAGGTCGCTACTAGTGTTGAGCCATTTTTATCGACAAAGTTGAAATCAGCACAGTTTTTATGTTGATCGAAATTTTTTGATCATGCGATAATTTAGGTTAAAATCTGCGCATCCTCTATTAATATCGCGCCATTTTCGGCGCTTCCTGTCATTTTGGCGGCCAGCAAATTAGCTTACAGAATAGAGCAGGGTGAGATGAGTGTGCGACGTCATGACTGGGATGTGTATGGTTGCGATTGGCTGGAAAAAGCACATGACCTCGTTTTACATAGAACAGCCCTTCCTGTTCAGCCTCAGTGTCTCTCAGCGTCTCATAGGGATAGGACCTGCGTTCTGCCTGTGTCCAACCAGCTCAACGAAATTATTCTATTTCTTCACAGAGAAACCTCTACTATTAGCTGTGATCCTTACAACTTAGTTAGATCAGAGATTGGAAGATTTTATGTAGTTAGGTAGAGAATTTTAAAGGGCTCTAAGTGTAAAGCACGGTGGGGGGGAACGGAGGGGGGGGGGGGGGGTTGGGCGAAACAGACAAGCTTTTAAAGAAACTGGAAAAGTTCACCAAGACTTATTGTCACATTGCACGCAATACTTGATGTTAACAGTTTTTATTGAAATATTTCCTGGATATTGGGCACCCGAACTTATATTAGGTACACATTTTTCTGTAACTGCAGGTCTCTTTGTTAGGTGCAAAACTCCATTTTTTATTTTCAGTATCTTTTCAGATAGGGTTTTCTTTTTCAATTTTGCCCATTCCAGCTTTGTTGATGAGCCCCCTTGGGGAAAAAAATTAATCCAAAAAATTTTGTAGTCAGCCAGGTTGAAGGTGCCAAAAAATACCTTTTATTATCCAAATACATTAAAGAAAATTTTTTTTTTTTGGGCACACAGCTTTTTTCTTAGGCACCTTGCATTAAATTGAATACAGCAATTTTGTAGTCACCAAGGGTAATTGAAAGGTCCCAAAAAATACCTTTTATTATCCGAAACTTTTTCAGATACTGTTTTTTGACTTTGGCGCGGGGCCAGCTTTTTGATAATCTATTTGCAGTTAAATTTAAATACAGAAATTTTGTATCACCACAGGTGAATTATGGGTGCAAAAATACCTTTTATTATCCAATACATTACGGGATGTGTTTTTTATTTTTGGGCACTACAGCTTTGTTCATTGAGGCCCTTGCATTTAAAATGGAATACAGCAATTTTGTAGTCACCACAGGTGAATTAAAAGGTGCCAAAAATATTTGTTTTATCCGAAAAATTACAGATACGTTTTTTTTTGACTTTGGGGGGCCCAGCTTTGTTGATAGATTACTTTGCAGTTAAAATTTTTAAAATCCAGCAATTTTGTTTTGTTAGAGGGTTTTGGGAAATAGCTGTGATTTGCCGTCTTTTTTTAAGAACTTCCCCCAAAACTCTTCCATACCTTTCAAATTTTTATATTTCTGAACATGGAGCGAAATGCGGTGGGAAGCGAGCAAAGAGGGGGGAGGACAGGGGTAGAGGTACGAGAGAAGGTGCTCCCTTTCCTTTCTGGCGACAACAGCATGCCCCGGGGTCTCAGTTTTCAGGACCCCCAGGCCTGTCATGCTGGGGCAGGGCCCTGTGAAATTTAAATAACGAACAGCTCCCCAATCTGCCTTCAGTGGGTTTTGCAACCTGCTCAGCAGTCTTACCTCCCCGTCCCTCCCAGTCACGGCCCAAAAGTGCATCAGCAAAAAACCACATCCCTCAAAATGAAAACAGCCCAAATTCAACTGTGACCCACCACTGTGGATAATCCATTGTTGAAGCCTTTTGAGGACAAAATGCGGTTTGGGGCAGAAGGATGTTAAAAATCAAGAGGCCAAAGAGGATATTTTCTCGCTCTGACGCCCCTTACTGATCCTCGAGGAGGGAAAGGAAGCCGGTCAATCGGGAAAAATCCCGGGGGGGCGGCATGCCTTGCAGTCCCCCTTGTTGTAGCCCGCAGCCCTGGATGCAGAAAGTCAGGACGACCCCAAATCACCCGGTTGATGAGATGATGCGACATTTCGGATCCAACTGGGGCTTTTTCCCGCAGAAAATTTGCTTGCAAGGGGTTTTTATCACCCGGGGCGAGGAGGAAGACGTTGGGGAATGTCAGTTTCGGGGGTTCCCCCTTTTTAAAAAGGGAAGAAAGGGCGGGGCGCAGAAGTACCGGTTTATATGATTCCCCCAAAACCACGGTCGCGCAAACCCCCCGTCCTCGCTTTAAACCCGTCAAAAAAGGGCCAAAAGGGCCTCCCCAAGCCTGGGCCTTCTTTTAGCAAGCCTCTGTTCACCCCGCGATTTTATATGCCCCCTTTCCATAAACGGCATAAAGTAGAGGGGAAAAACCTTAGGTGGTTAACCCACCCCAACATGTTTTAGTCACATGCAGCGAATGCATGAGTTGAAAAGGAAAAGGCAACACTTGGCCAAAAAAAAGGGCCCGACCCCAAGGCCGGGCCTCCAAACCCTGTCAAAACCCTTGTTTCCCCAAAAATTTTTCAGTTTATAACCGCTTGTATATATAAGAACAAAATACAAACCCCATGTCTCCGCCTCCTCCGCCCCCCACCCAAGCGTTCCCCAGCCCCGCCCATGTCTTCGATCATGACAGGGAACAGCCCCCCGCTTTAAACCTCCACCGTCCCCCCGGGGAAAATACCCCCCAGACCAACCGAGCCCATCCTACCCCCTTCTCCTTCCGCCCGTTTGAAAGACCGCACGCCGTACAGTTGGGGCCCCGTCTAAACAGGGCCCCGGCCCTTCTGTCTTCCCGGTTTGGGAAGCAGGGAAAAACCCCCTTTTAAAACCCCAAAACCCTCCCAAAAACCAAAAAACCTGAATTTTTCGGCCATTGCCAGGCTTTTGGCCTTTGGAAAATTTTGCCTTTCCGTTGGTGGACAACCCGATGGGTTTTCCCCCACGTCATGGCCCTTGCCTGCCCCAACCGGGTTTCCCCAGCAGGCATTTCTTTGGGCCAAAAAGCGGGCCCTGCCCTGGCCCCGCCACATGTCATCCCAAAATTTCAAGGCATTGTCTTTCCCTCTGTGGCCAGGAAAAAAAATCCTTATTTACCACCGACACATGGAATAGTAAGCACGGCCAAAGGCCCAGCGATATCTCTGTGACAGTCACTGGGTGAGCTGGGTGGATGTCTCTGGGGTGACGGTGGCTATCAGGCTCGGTGGCACGGCTTCTTCAAAAACCGCCAGGGATGGTGGAGGTTCTTTCCCCCAAGGTCCTCTTCGGTGGCCCATCCATCGTGCCCAGTGGGAAACCAGGCCATGTTGGAAATTAATACGTCTTGGAAGGACCGTCCACAACAGGTAAGGAGCCTCGGTGGAAGGTCCTCCGCCAACGAGGGGGACCGAGCGCTGGTGGGTGCACAAGAACCTGTGGCAAGGGCAAGGTGGTGTGTGTGCGTTTAATTGGTCGAAATTGCTGGCCGCCCTTTAGGATCGGTAGGCTGGAGCACATCCCTTGCCTGGGCACATGTCATTGAACACTTGTCGTCCAGAAATTTCTTAAGAGCTACCCGGGTCTGGACTCTTCCTGCTGAGGAAGGCTCGAAAGTTATAGTTCGCACTTACGGCCGTTCGACACTCGCTTCGTCCCGTCTGGCTTGGTTTGCTGCGTCGCTCGGCCTCCGTCAAACCGTCTTCTCATTGTTGACGTGGCAAACACGCTGGAATGTACACCCTCCACATGCTCCAGCGATTGTGGCAGCAGCGCAATGCAACTTACGCAGTACGAAAGACACATGGCTGACAAGTAGCGGTACGGACACCGGGGTGTTAACCACCGAGAGTGGGAGGCAGGTGAAAGCAGATCCTGCACCATCCTTGCCAAGTTTTATTGAAGAAGCCACCAAAGGTCCAGTGCGGGAACAATGCCCTTGTCAGCATGAGCATTGGGGTCGATCTTTGTTCTGAACGATCGTTGGACACTCTGAAACAACAGGGTTCCGCCAGCGACGGAGGAGGGGAGACGGACACAAGTTGCGGGACACGGAGCCCTTTCTCTCCGTCAAAAATCCACAAGGTCCCGGACAGTTTCACAATTTATCGGCTCTTCAGTAGGCAGTGGTTCGGGAGGTCAGAGATAGTGCAAGGTAGGCGGCATCAGCTCCTCAGGGTGCATCATCTGAGGCAAGTCAGGGCTGTGTTTTGACAGCTGTGACGGAGGCTAGCGGCAGGAGTGAGGAGAGGTATTCCTAGACACCGATTGTTACCGACGTCCCTGCCTTGGAAAGAGGTTGGCGCTAATTTGTGGCGGAGGAGTAAGATGAGGAAGTCAGTTTGGCTAGTGACCCTCGACCCAGAGGCTTGGGAAATCAAGGCTCCATCTCTAACATGGTGCTAGGATGCTCCATTCCTCCAACATGCTCCTCGAATTAAAGGCCTATCCAAATGAACAACAGTTCTGGGTGGGCATCCTCATGGATCCCTGGTACAAAACAAAAAAACATTTGAGGGTATTGAGATTTAGCTGTGATTTGCCGTCTTTTAATAAGAGGACTTTCCAAAAAACTCTTCCATACCTTTCAATTTTTATATTTATGAAAACACTGGTAGCGAAATGAGGTGGTTAGGTAAGCGAAGAGCAAAGAGGGGGGTAGAAATGGAGGTTAGAGGTACGAGGACAAGGTGCTACTTCCAGTGCGGCGACAACAAGCATGCCAGCGGATCATCAGTTGCAGGACCGTCAGGCCTGTCATCGCTGGGGTCAGGGCCCTGTGAATTAAGTAAACGAACAGCGTCGCCAATCTGTCCTTAAGTGGTTAATTGCAACCTGCATACTGCAGGCTTACCTCCCGTCCTCCACAGTCAAGGCCACAAATGTCGTTCATCAGCATCACCGCATCACGTCCAACATGAAGGCAGCCCAAAATGTCAACTCGTGTACCCCACACTGTGGATAATCCATTTTCTGGAAAAACTCTTTTATGGACTAAATGCGGTTGGGGGTCGAAGGCATGTTAAAAGATCAAGAGGCCAAAGAGGATTGAATTTCTTTGCTCTGACGCCCAGTTACTGTTGCCATCAGAGGAGGAGAAGGATAGCCGGCTCAAATCAGCAAAAATCCAGGGTGGCCGCGGTCGGCATCGCCTTGCAGTTCCCTCTTGCTTGTAGCCCGCCAGCTCCTGGATGCAGAAAGTCGGACGACCAAGTCACCTTGTTGATGATGATGATGACGCGGACATTGCGGATTCCACACGTGGTCTTTTCAGCAGATTTGCTTGCAAGCGCGTCATCACCTGGACGAGGAGGAAGACGATGGGGGTAAATGTCAGTACGGGTTCCGCCTTTAAAAAGGGGAGGGCGGTCCGGCAGGATGTCCGCTGATATGATTCCGTCCAGCCTACGGTCAGCGCAAAACCACGCTCCTCGCTTATCGCCGTCAAAAAAGGCTCCAGGAACTCTCAAGCCTGGGCCTTCTTTTGAGCAAAGCCCCTATGATTTCACCCGCGATTGTCATATGCCAGCCTTTGCCAATAAACGCAATATGTAGAGGCAAGAACCTTTTAGGTGGTTAACCACCACCAACATGTCTAGTCAACATGCAGCGTGAATGCATGAGTTGAAATGGGGCAAAACTTGGCCAAAAAAAGGCCAGACCGACGCCGGGCCTCCAACCACTGTCACACCTCTGTCTCCAAATATATTCAGTTTTATAACGCTTTCCATTGTATATATAAGCAATCACATACACCTCTGTCTCACGGCCCTCCTCCTCCTCCGCCACCACCATAGCGTTCTCAGCTGCCCATGTCTATCAGAGTCATGAATTCGGGATCAGCCTCCCGCTTCTGACCTCCACGTAGCCGAGTACCACCAGCACACCAGAGGACCATCCTACCTCTTCTCCTTCGCCACGTTTTTGACGACTTGCACGCCGTACAGCGGCAGTCACTAGCAGCCAGCCTTCTGTCTTCCAGGTTTGGAGCAGAATATACACTTTAACCCAAACATTCCCAAAGCCAAAAGCCTGAATGTCGGGCATTATTGCCAGGCTTTTCGGCCTTGGAAATGTGCCTTTCCGTCTGGTGGGACACAGATGGGTTCCGCACGTCATGGCCCTTGCCTGCCCCATTCCAGATGCCTAGCAGGGTTTACTTTGACAGTAAAGCTGCTACACTGCCCTGGCCCAGCCAAGTAGTTCCTCTAAAATTTCAAGACGTCATTGTCTGCATATGTGCCAGAAAGAAAAGTCCATCTGACCACCGACACTCTGGACTAGTAAGCCACGGCCAAGGCCGCGATAATCTCTGTGAAAGCTCAATGGGAGAGCTGGGTCGGATGTCTCTGGGGGTGGACGGTGGCTCTCAGGCTCGGCACGCTCTTAAATAAAGCAGGATGGTGCAGGGTTCTCCCCAAGCGTCCTATGGTGGCATACGTGCCCAGAGAAGTAACCAGGAAGTGTTGAAAATTAATCTGTCTTGGGAGACCAGGTCCTCAACACAGGTCAGGAGCTGGTGGACGGTCTCCGCAAACGTTGAGAGCCGAGCGCTACCAACCCCGGCTGGGTGCCAAGAACCTTGGTTGCCAGGCAAACGGTGGTGTGCGATATTCGGCATGTGTGGAAATCTTGCTGGCCGCCTTAAGATCGGTAGGCTGGAGCAAACATCCCTTGACTGGAAATGTCTATGAACCTTGTCATCCAGAAAATTTCTATGAGCTTCGGGTCTGGGGACTGCTGCTGGGAAGGGCTCGAAGTCTAAGTTCGAACTTCCGCAGTTCACACACTGATTCGTCCCGTCTGGCTGCGTTGCAGCGTTCAGATCGGCTCACTCCGTCCAAACCGTATCATTGGTGACGTGGAACACGCTGGAATTCCCCTCCACATGACTCCTAGCGATTGTGGAAGCAGCGGCAATGCCTCTTGCAGTACGATAGTGACAATGGCCTGACAAGCAGCATGGCTTGGTGGAACTCGGGGTTTGTGCCACGAGACGTGGAGGGCAGGTTGAAAGAGCTCTGCACATCCTTGCCAGTTTTTTGAAAAAGAAGCCACCAAAATGGTTTCAGTGCGGAACATGCCTTGTCAGCATGAGCAATTGGGGTGATATTAGTTCTGGAACGATCGTTGGACACCCCCCCCACACCCCCCCCCCCCCCCCCCCCCCCCTCTCTGAAACAACCAGGGTTCACGCCAGAGACGGAGGGAGAGAGTAGGACACAGATGATCGGACCTGGAGCCTTTCTCTCCTCAAATCCACAAGGCCGACAGTTTCACAATTTCATCGGTCTTCAGTAGGTGTGGTTCGGGGTCAAGAGATAGTGCAACAGTTGGCGCATCCAGCTTAGGGTGCATCATACTGAGGCAAGTCCGGGCATCAAGTTGAAGCTGTGCGGAGGTAAGCGGAGGAGGAGGAGGAGGTGGTATTCCTAGACACCGATTGTTACCGACGTCCTGCATTGGAAAGAGGTTGGCAGCGAAATTTGATTAGGCGGAGGACGGAAGATGAGGAAGATCAGTTTGCTAGTGCCCTTGACCAGAGGGCTTGGGAAATCAAGGCTCCAATCTCTCACATGAGTGCCTTGGGATGCTCCATTTCCTAACAAGATCATCGCAATTAAGGCCATCAAAATGAAAACAACTCTGTTACTGGGTGGGTCCACCCTCCTGGATCCCCCGGCCGAACAAAACAAAACTCTGCACTTTCCTTCCACCCCCCCCATATATGAGAGTAAATTGCAGGAAATGGAGACCTTGCTGATTGAATCAACTGGGAGAGCATCTGTTGCCGTCTGCTTCACGTTCCCCTAAGGTCACGGTTGGTGGAACAAAATCATCGCGACGTGACCTGCAGTAGAGTGCCAAGTAGGCGTACGCGGGCAGGCAGCAGAGGCAAGGTGGCAGAAGCCTAATGGGTGACTCTGGCAATCTTTGTTTACCACCTCCACCAACGCCATGATGCAGGCAATCATCCCAACACACTCGTCGATCACGCTCTTAAGTTCATGGTGCACGACTATTTGGTATCCTAAACGTTGTATTTGTATGTGTTCCGGAATACCCAATAGACTTCTGGGGTATCCTAAATGGCGAATGGCCCGAGCTGGCTCGTCACGCCATAGATGGTGTTGTCCTGCCCAGCAGCCAGCGTCTATACTGAGCGGGACCACTTCAGCACAACTGGAGGTGTCATTACAGACAAACGCATACGGCTTTACAACAGATATTTGTGGATAGTGTTGACTTTCATTCAAAGTTGAATCAGGCATGGAATCTCTGATGACTGTTGGGGCCCCAACTTGCGATGGTTCCACCGATTAGTTGACAGTCTACTTCACATTCCTTTTCAAACAGAAATGGTCTTCTCTTGATAACTTTTTTTTTTTTTAAAATGATCAATTATTCTTACTGCAATTTTTATTCTATTCTTTCCAACAGTTCATTTTGCTGGTTTTTGATGGTGAGGACGACTGTAAAAGACAGCAAGGTTTCATGACAACACGTATTCCATTTACTCACTGTTCTTAACGGAAGTTTTCGCATTGTCTCAATGGTTTTGAGGTCATGTTGGCTAGTGAGATACAGCTACTATAAATGTTATGGTCCTTTGGAACAGAAATGAGGATTTTAACGTGGCATTTCTCACCTACTATTTTAAAATAGTGATGAAGAAGTCTTATTTATAATTTTTTTGGGGTCATTGCTAGCTGTGAGATACAGCAATAATCATGCGGTCTTGGAATCAGAACATGTGGCTTTTTAAGTGGCTTTCTACCTCAAAATCTTATAATAGTGGCTGAGAAGTCTTATTTCATAAGTTTTTGGGTCATGTTGCTGTGAGATACAGCAATAATCATTGTCCTTTGGAACAGAAATGTGGCTTTTATGTGGGGGCATTTCTCCTTAACAATTTTTTAACAGAGGACTGTGAATGAAGTCCATATTTATAATTTTTTTGGGTCATGCTGCTTTGAAATGCAGCAATACTACAGGTCCTTTTATAAAAAATGTTGTTTCTAACAGACATTTGTTCTTCCTCACAATGTCCCAAAGTGGACTCACAAGGGTCATGGCTTTGAATTTTTGGGGGCATTTGCTGTGACATTCAGCTATACTACAGGTTCCTATTATAAAAAAAATGTTGTTTTCTAACAGACATTTGTTCTTCACAATTGTACCAAAGTGGATCAAGGGTCATGCTTTGAATTTTTGGGGGCATTTTGCTGTGACATGCAGCTATTACTACAGGTCTATTATAAAAAAATGTTTGTTTCCTAACGGAACAATTTTGTTCTTCACATTTGCCAAAGTGGCTCCTCAATGGTCGATCTTTGAATTTTTGGGTGGCATTTTGCTGTGACATGCTGTATACTACAGGTCCTTTTCCTATTATAATAAAATGTGTTTCTAACAGACATTTGTTCTTCACAATTGCTCCCAAAGTGGGCTCAAGGTTCATGCATTGAATTTTGGGGGCATTTGATGTGACCATGCAGCTATACTACAGGTGACTATTCCTAAAAAAATGTTGTTTCTTAAACGACATATTGTTCTTCACAATGTCAAGAGTGGTTCAAGGGTGATGGGCTGTCAGAAACAGGAATAGGTTGGACACAGTTAATGGACACATTTTGCAAAATTACTTGTTTTTGCAAGATCTTTAACATTGCTATCAATCCTGTATTGAGGACAACCCATTTAATACAATTAAAAAAAGAGAAAACAAAGACATCGTGGGATTCCATCCTATTTTAAAAAATGTGTTTTCTAGAATTAAACTATAAAAAACTTGAATGTTACAAAATAGCTGGTCAAAAAATTCTCTGAATTGTAACAAGGGAGGTAAAGGAAAATTTGCCAGATTTGTAGGTTATTCAGAGGACATGGAGTATGGAGCATGGACAGAGAACATAATTACAGAGACAATTTTCATCAGCACGTTCGAGTAAAATAAGAAAAAAGAACTGCCAAGAAAAAAGGGCACCCTGGGGGTGGTAACAGGAGCGTTACCACCAGTATTTCCAGTGTAAGATTTCAATTGGTCCGCACTCATACGGAGGGGCAAGCGCTTAACACAGGACAGGGGACAGTATATGTCCAGTGAAACCTAAAAATGTGTGGTTGAAGAACTCTTTTTCCGGAACTTTTTAAAAGTGGGGGTCATAGGTTTGGGGCTCATGCTGTGGCCAGGACAGGGATAGTCAAGATGTTTTCCAGTGAAACTAAAATGGTGGTTGAAAGACTCCTTTTTTCTCGCACTTTTTAATCTGGTGTCATTCAGGTTTGGGGCTCATGCTGTGGGCCAGGACAGGGATTAGTCACATGTCCAGGGTAAATCGTCAAAATGGTGGGTGAAAGACTCCTTTTTTCAGCACTTTTTAATCTGGGGGTCATGCAGGTTTGGGCTCTGTGCTGAGGTGCCAGGCAAAGGGATATTTCAATGTCCTAGTTCAAGTAACTTGATAGCTCAATCTCATACTGCATTCTGGCACTTTTTTATATTTGTGGGTGATGCAGGTTTAAGGGTCAGGCTGTGGTACAAGACAGGGTTGGGAATGGTCTGTGATTATTTTTTTTCGTGGCTTTGTTAACCTAAGTGTGTTGCCTTACATGTAGCACGTTTCCATTTGCATGTTGTGGATTTTAATGACAGCTTCTCCAGCCTGTTTGGTTGTAAGATGAAGGTGTTGTTGCTCTCACACTAGACTTTAATGTCATCGGCACATCATATATCATACTGAACATCGAATATCTTGTCGAGGATGGACCGACTATAACCATCGACGATGTCGTAGACAAACGTAATCGCTCAACACTAGTCGCTACCGCTGACGCAACTTTCTGGCGGTGGTGGCCAAGTTGTAGCGTGGTACAGAATTGTCAGGCAAACTCATAGTTGAGGACTGGCAAGAAGGTCAGGACAGGCAGCAAAGGTTCGTGGTCAAGAGATGGAGGCAACATGTACGGTACATGGTATAGCAACGGAACAACTCAGGAACTCTTTCTTAATAGGCAATAGGCACTAAAGATCTGGCAGGGAACTAAGGGAGGTGTCCTTGATATATAGGGTCAGCGCCTGGTAATAACCAAATAGAGAGCGAGAGCATGCCACCAGCTGGCAGAGGAGTGCGGAAGAGCAGGAGCGCGGCGAGGTCAATTCCTGCCAGCAGTACGAGCACCCCCACAGCCCGACATGTGGACCATGGTGACACTCGTCCACGGCAACGTACAGGGAGAAGGGACATGAGGGCGCCCGCGGCCCGACATGTGGGCTGCAGGGCAACTTGTCAGCAAACAACAGAAGGAGATACAGCCATTGACGCTAGAGAATGGACATGTGATGCGTTTTTTCATCATGCTGAGGACAATGCACTTTTTAAAGTGTTGAAAGGCTGAGCTGTTGGTTCCAAGAGGGGAAAGTGATAAGACAGCCAGGTCAGGTACAGCTGAAAGTTTTGTTGGCCTGTGAATTGAGAAGTGGGTCTGGGCTTAGACACAGGCTTGGCCCTGTGCAGGAGAAGGCAGGAGGAGTGGCTGGAGGTTATCAAACCACTGGTGGACTAAAGAGCGGGTGCAGGTATGTGTGAAACTAATTACATGGGTCACCTTTGTAGTGAGAGTGAGTTTCTGCTGTGCCAAGATGGGCTTGAATATGAAGGACCAGACAGTTGAGTGACCACTACTACTATACTAGAGCTAGGAAGAGGTCGGCTATTGGCATGACTGGCTTGCACAGCTTAGTGTTGGCCACTGCTAACGTGACAGAGACGATATGCATCGGGAATTGGTAACCTGTAGGAGGCAAGGGTGGACTGCTCAAACCTATGGGAGGCTGTAGTGAGGTCTGTATTGGAGCTGAAGGAGAATCCCTAGTTCTGATGGGTCATCAGGACCACAGTCTAGTTTGGTTGTTCTGTAGGCCTGTAGTGTGGGTTAGTTTAAGGGGCTTAGGTTGTAAGTTGGCACAGTCCTAGAAACAGCAGTTTGGGCCCAGAGTAATGAGGTGACATCCCTGAGAGGGGGTCCATGTAAGCAAGACTATCCCAGATCTGAGTTAGGATGAAAATGGGAGTTAGGCCTTAGTGAGACCTAGTGGTGCCATTAGAGGGAGGTAGCCTACTGAGCAATATCATGGCAATAAGACTGCAATATCTCTGGGCCAAAACCCTTGAGACCAGATTCTAAGCATTTGTGTCATAATTGAGACTTGTTACCACCAAGATTTGCCATTGTATGTGAAAAATAAAAACTTGTTTATTGGTTTACATTGGTCTGCACTTGGTCCTTGTCAACCACACGGCGGTGAATGAAATGTCGTTGGGGGTCCCTTTCTCCACACTGGGTCTGTATGCTTTCATTTATTCTATTATAGTTATGGTTTATACTACAAATGTCTATTTACTGATATTGCCCGTGAATATCTGAGTACACTTTATTCATTTTATCTTGATAGCAGTTATGATTATATTCCCTATACATACGTCTTGGTTGTGGTAGTGCTCCATAATGCTACTATATTTTATTACATAGTCATTTTGTTTTATTTTTAATTTAATAAAGTATGTGTTTGTGTATTCAGCGATGGTTTAGATTGGTCTGCACTTGTCTTCTTTTAAAGGAAACCACTCACAAGAATTAGAAGAAACAAGCCCATGTCATCACCATCTCTCATAGTGAAGGACTCATCAGGTTCTTGCATTTCTTACACAGCCAATTGCTCTAAATAAGAAGGGTGTAATGTCTGTTTTGTCCACTGGTGGCGCTGCTGGATTGAACACTTGTTATACTCCTGCATAGATTACAACCGATCTGGGTTTCTTAACTCTGAGCACTCTTCTATAATAAAAACGGATTGTGCAAAGCAGAAATCCCCATTAAAGGGGTTCTCTCACTACAAAGAATAGCTTTCAAAATATAGGGAACACTTATATTAAGTCGTTTTTTCCAATTATATTGATTTGTTCATCTTTTTTTTGTTAAGGGAGCCTACAAATGATTTTATCACCTACTGAGGCTTTCTAGTTTCCCAAGAGACGACCTGTGTATCCTTCTCCCCGCATGCTGTTTGTTCTATTGATGCAGGGAGTGATGTCAATCACACAGGGTCGCGGCCGGGGCAGTATGAGAGCTTGTGTGTTATCGGTATCTTTCAGACAAAAGACAGTCAATTACGTACTGTTTACATTAGCTCAGAAGCTTATACGCGACATTCAGAGAAGGTAATTTATTTAATCTATGACTAAAAACACAGAAGTCTGAATACAAAGAGCTTTGTATGCTAATTAAGACAGCTTGACCAGGATAGTGACAGAGCAATGCAGCATTATTTCATTCATGCATCCTATGAAACTTTGAGATGAGACAACCCCTTTAACTAATGATTGCTCTCAGATGCTATATGAAAAGCTACAATAGAGATTAAATCTTTTTTTAGGTATTAAAGGGGTGTTTTCACAAGCATACTTCTACGTTACATATTGTAAAATAGTTAACTACGAGCTAACCGTGTTACAGAATGAGGAGGGCAGCGCTTAGGGTCGTCCTCTCCATTCATTTTTATGGGAGTTCAAAATATAGCCGAATATACTCACACTGCTATATTCAGAACTCCCACAGAAATGAATGGGGAGGACAACCACAAGCGCTGCCCTCCTCATTCTGTAACATGGTCGGTTCGTAGCTAGCTGTGAGCCAACCTGCCACTGGAAAGTGCAGTCATGGAAACACCCCTTGGAGCTGATTAAAGGGGTTTTGCCACCATAGATAATGATGGCAAATCATTAGGATATAGCATCATTGTCTGAACGGAAACCCACATTCTACAATCAGGAAACAGGGCCAGAAATCTTCCCTGCAAATGCAGAGTGGTCACACTTGCACACGGACTCTCATTCTGTTACTATGGGTTACGAGCAGAGCCGGAACGCATCCGCTCAGCTGTACTTCGGGGGGAAAAAAAAAAAAAAATCCCATAGATAGATGGAGGTGAGTGGCAACAAGCGCGGCCAGCTCTTCAGTCGGCGCTGCGAGTGGCGGACATGTTTCCCACTTGTGGCAAAAAAAAAGGGGGGGGGGGGGATACACATCCCCTCCTCCCCCTTTTTATTTTCTGTAGAGAAACATGTAGTTTAGGTAAATTTAGGGGTTAATTTGTTTTTTTGCCAGATCGTGCCCACACTATTTAAGGAAGTAGCTTCCGTAGTTTGTTATGCTATGATTAAGGATCTGTAACAATATTTAGACCCGAAAAACGCGTCAAGATCTTCTATGTTTGTTATTTTGCTTTTTAACCATTTTTGTCTTTTAAATATGGGACAATAAAGATTCGTACTTTTTAAAAGGATCGAGTGCTGGATGGACAACTCTGTTTTTCAGCAAGTTGTACCAGGAGCGTCGCTAGGCATTATCATTCGGGGCCCGTGCCCCGAATCTAATGCCTGCTGCCCCGACTGTTTTTCAGTCCACCGACGAGGCCCACCCCGATTAACACCTGTAGCGTGGCGCCCATGCTGATCAGAGGAGTAGATGCGGCGCCGAGCCTTCTCATTAAAGCTCCCGCCACGCCTCAAGTTTCCGTGCTGCCGGCTTGGTAGTGAGCTGTGAGTGCGGCGCCGCATAGTAATGTTAGATGCGCGCCGCGCCACTAACTCAGTGACTCTGCTGCGGGCTGACCGCCCCGGTTACTTCTTGCGCACTAAGCAGGGAAGGGACGCGGGGTTTTGATGAAGCAGCGTTAGCGTGCCCATGGCGCCGCCGCCTGCATGCTCCTCCTCCTTGTCCTCCCCATGCAGAGCATAGCAGAGCAGCTGGCGACCATTTAGGTATTTAGGGCTGGGGCTGGGACTGGGCTGGGGGGCTACTAATGAAATAAAACTATCTGAATTGTTAGTGGGTGATACAAATATTACCTGAAGTAACTGTCAGCTCTATGGGTCACCCCTGACCCACAGAGCTGACAGTCTACAGCTATATTGATGAGCTTTATGGGTTAAATATACAATGCTGACCCATAGAGCTGATCAATATAGTTGTAGGCTGTCAGCTCTGTGGGCCAGGGTGAGCATTGTATATTTGACCCATAGAGCTAATCAATATAACTGTAACTATGGGTCACCCTGACCCACAGAGCTGACAGTCTACAGCTATATTGATGAGCTTTATGGGTCAAATATGCAATGCTGACCCATAGAGCTGATCAATATAGCATTGTATATTTGACCCATAAAGCTATGAGCCGTGCGGCTGCTGTATGCCTTCCGGATTGTCTGTGACGTCACGATGCCCGGTCGTGCCCTGTGGGCATGGCAAGGCATCGTGACTGACAGTTACCATAGGAACCAGTACACAGCAACAAGCTGTGTACCGATTCCTATTGAATGAGAGATCTAAAGATCACTCATTCAAATCCCCTATGGGGAAAAGAAAAAAAAAATGTGAAAACCATGTAAAACACAAACACAAAAAATAAAATATAAAACACGCATACTGCCCTTTTATCCTTTACAAACGCCAATCGCCCCAAAAAAGATCAAAAATAAATAAAGTACCCATATTTGGTATCACCGCGTGGGTAACGACCCAACATCGTAAATCTGTCACGTAAATTAACCCGTACGGTGAACGCCGTTAAAATAAAAAACAATCACAGATTTAAGATTTTGTTCATCGACGCAGCAAATAAAATGGAATAAAAAGCGATCAAAAAACTCTATTAAACAGCCTACATTTGCCAATTAATACGTTGTCAGTTCATTCATGCAAAAAAAAAGCCCTTACACAGCTCTGTATACGGAAACAAATTAAAAAGTTATGGTCTAAGAAGATAGCGATGCATAAATATTTTCTTTTTAAACACTAATAAACACTTTTTTTTTTTTTTTTTTAAGTGCTTCAACATAAAAAAACTAATGAATTGGGTATCGCCATAATCGTTATCGACCCACAGGAGTAAAGCTAACTTATCACGGATACTGCATGAGTGAGCGTTGTTAATTAAAAAACACTTCCCAGGATTGAAGGTTATATTTTCTTTCACCCTGCACTTCCAAAAAACGGAATTTAAAACTGATCCAAAAAAGGTCTTGTCCCCCCAAAAGATACCAATAAAAAAAGTTCAGCTCATCCCGCAGAAACATAGCCCCTACACAGCTATGTACACAGAAAAATAAAAAAAGTTATGGCCCTTGGAAGGTGGAAAGAATAAAAAAAGGGTCAAAAAGAAGGGTGGTTAAAGGTCCCCAATTTTGGAGGCCTTTGCAGAGTACAAAGATAAGGTGGTTTGGTATCTGAATGCAGGATATTCGGTCTCTCAACCTTGAACAGGTCAGCAATGTCCGCAACATGCAAAGCCCCGAAGTACGACCTCTAACTTCCAGTAATCATAGCTCTCTGTGTGTGCTATGATTACTCTCCCTTTTGCCTGATGCGTGCTACGCGCCGGGAAATGTGATTCTGTAGGAGCCGACACCAGAAGGTTTAGAAGTTACGCGTTGGCAAACTCTACTATCCAGGGGCCATAAATGTGGTCTAATTCTAAGAACGTGCTGTTGACCGTCCCCAGAAACGCCTAATCTGTGGTGCGTTTATCAATGTGTCTGCCCAGGTGCCCAAATTGTGTCAAAAGTTTGGAGGCTAGTGGACTGTCATGCAATCAACTTAAACAGGGATTACTCTACTAAACAGCCTTTTTGATAAGTACAGAAAAACTGGGCACAAGGCTGTATTCTACATTGTTGCCCTAAGTCGTATAAGTAAAAAAAAAAAAGTTTCTAAAACTATAAACAAATACAAAAATATTAAAAGTTAAATATCTTACCCCTTTATGTCATGTACCAAAAAAGTTACATGATAACTGGTATTGATGGCAATATTAAAATTGCTGCATGACTCTATTAAAATATAATATAATTATTCAGTCTCGGTAAATTCTTACCTGAAAAATAATTTCAAAAACACAAAAAAAAATGCAATTTAATTTTTTGGGTCAATTAGGGCCCCTTATGTATTAAAACTGTCTAGCAGTAAGCCTGTCTCTGTTGCCCATAGCAAATGTAACACACCGGGCTCATGCCCCGGATGTTTTAGGACCCTAGCAACGCCCCTGGGTTGTACTCTGATTTTTAAATGTTATATATTTTCAATGGAAGCTTTTGCTTTTTAATCTGTGCAGCTCCAGCTGTGACAGAGAAATGTTCAATCCCGTGCACAGTGTGTGCCAGCGTGCCAGCATGCCAAGACATGTCCAGGTCACGTGAAGCTGGACAGTGTTCGTGTTTGTATGCTTACTTCACAATAGGCCTCTATGAGCCAGGACACAATGTCCCACGACTAGTGTTCACACTCACTTTCCCTATGGGACTGGTATTACAACTTTATGTCTTATTCCTGAGAGGTCGTATGTTGTTTTTGTGTTGCAAATGTTTACTTAGAATAAAATGGAGAACAAAAACAAAATCAGAAAGTGAAAACCTAGAGCGATGTATTCTGCTTCTAAGGGTTGCTACTCTTCTTAAAGGATTTGTCCCGTTTAGAAAATCCATTGTCAGGTATCCTATTAGAGCAGACCTGGGCATTGTACGGCCCATGGGCCACATCCGCCCTCTGCATACCTCTGACAGCCCCCGTGAGATTTCCTGACATTACACGCAACTCAGTAGTCCCCGGCGCTGCCACATCCATCCGGACCCGTTAAGGTCCCAAGTCGCTTACCAGTCGAAGAGGCAGAGAAAAGAGGGAGCATCAGCGAGCAGGGGAAAGGTGAGTACTGTAAGTTTTTTTATTTTTAATTAGCCCTCTCCTCTTTACCTGCTGTGGGATATATAATCTGACTGTATACCTGCTGTGGGATATATAATCTGACTATATACCTACTGGGGGACTCGTATAAACTGCTATATACCTCTGTGGGACATATAACATGCCAATATACCATCTGGGGGACCTATATTCTACCTATATCCCTGCTGGGGGACATATAACCTACCTATATACCTGCTTGAGGACCTATATCCTGACTATATATCTGCTGGGAGACATATAACATATATACCTACCTACTGGGGGACATATAATCTGATAATATACCTACTGGGGACCTATAACCTGCCTATATACCTGCTGTGGGACATATAACCTACCTATATACCCATTGGGGGACCTATAACCTACATGTATACCTGCTGTGGGACACATAACCTACCTTTATACCCATTGGGGGACCTATAACCTACCTGTATATCTGCTGTGGGACATATAACCTACCTATATACCCATTGGGGGATCTATAACCTACCTGTATACCTGCTGTGGGTCATATAACCTACCTATATACCCATTGGAGGACCTATAACCTACCTATATACCTACTGGGAGACATATAACCTATCTATATACCTGGTGGGGGACATATCTCCAACCTATATATCTGCTGGGGGACATATAACATATATACCTACCTACTGGGAGACATATAACTTACTAGGGGACCCTAATACATATACTAGGGGACATATAACTTACTGGGGCACCCTATTACCTATGCTGGGGGATATATAGCTTACTGCGTTGTGAAGTCACTAATAAGCCAGTTGTTAAGGCCTCAAGTCAATTGATAAGAGCTCAGCAATCAACTCCGGGGTCTATACTATATAGGTATTGGGTAGAACTCAGTTAAGTATATTCGTCTGGCCCTCTAAAAATATTCCAATTTCTCATGTGGCCCCATGGGAAAATTAATTGCCCTCCCCTGTAGTACTATAGTACTATTTAGTGCCCAAATAATGGTGAAGAGGTTACTGGTGATGGCTCTAGTGGTTTAGGGTAAAGCAGTCCCTGGTGGTCTTGGACAGTGAAGGTTTACACACTGTGCATTTCTCTCAGATTGTTTCTATGGATCCACTACTTTGGAGAATGGGGCACCGGACAAATGCCTTCGGAATGATTTGAGGGTAAAGAAGGAACTTGCATGTTGGATTTCAATAAGGCCGATTCTTTGCTCCTGTCTAGCAGTGTTTTTTTCTATTTCTACATTGACATACACATGGAGGTTCTGCAGTATCACACATGCATGTTTATTGAGGACCTGGTAAAAATAGTTGTTGGCTGAACACTTTCATGTGTATGGATAGCTTTAGCCCTTAAAGGGGATTTCTCACCACAATGATTAGATTCACACATGTAGGCAATGGTAAATAAAGACTATTACCAAATACATTGCTGTTCTGATTTTGCTTCGTTTCAGAGTTAGAGCAGTTATTATCTCCTGCTTATTTGCACAGGTTTCTTAGTTACTGACAACCTCTCTCTGCTCTGGAGTGCTGGCTAGGATGATGACGTCACTCTCTGCTGTGTCTTATCTGCAGCACAGCAGCTTGTTTATTTTTGGTACAGCATGGTGAGGACACCCCTTTAACATATTCACTGATCTTACTACAGTAGTCATAGAATGCAAATAGTGGCTCCTCTGTAGTTAAAGGAACAACTTTACTAACTCATTTACTAACATTTTTATCTTGTACTATTTTACTCTGCTCCTGATTAAAAACCTGTATTTTAACCCCGAGCAGTAGTCACAATTCTGCTAGTTGGTACTAGTGTAGGATACAGCCCTAGCAGTTCACTAACTACACTTCCCACAACAGAAATCTCCTTAGTGAGCTCTGTGTGGACCAGACCTGGGCATTGTACGGCCCGCGGGTCTGCTTTAGACCATGCTAATAGTAGCGCTGAAGGCCCGCCGTGGGTGTGGAAACTGAACCAACAAGGAATGCTGGGAGATTTCAGCTCTAAAACATGCTCTGGACTATTATACAGACTGTAAGTCAGGATTAGTTTACAAATAGTAAACCAATGTATTTACAACATGTACAGTAGATTCATTCCATATGGAAATTGTAAGAAGGTGCTCGAAAATGAACATACTCTACATACTCTTTAGAGGGGTATTCCCAACAAACACAACCATTTTGGGCCTTGTACACAGCTCAATGGCTGGACTAAACTGGGCCCAGAAGCAGGCATCTCCAGCCTTATATGCTCCTGCGGAAAAAAGCGGACAGGTGCAGCTGATTGCTGAATAGCAACTCAAAGATCCAACTGCTAAGGGAACACTTAAATGATACAGACTGCACATTAGCTTGGTACCTGTTCACACCAGCATGCAGAAAAGCCATGGGACTCGCAAGACATGAGGACCGTTGACGCCGGTTGCGAGCTTGCGGCTTTGGGGCCCCGGTACCAACTAATACCTCATATTTAACATGTTTCCAGTATGACATTTTTTACCTGCCCAATAGTGCTGGAGAGCTAAGGGTGACTATGTTCTGTATTGGATACCCAGAAGTGCTGGGCAGCCCGCCTAATCTGTTAGTATGGGCGTCACTAAGAGGCTGTAAGCCGGCATGGTGCACCCCACGTTTGCACCCTTATGTATTGCTTTATCTATATGCAATTGTAATACTGGCAACCACCCCCCTCATGTCCTGAGGATGTGTGAGTGGTTGTTTAATGGGTATTTTTGCATTTTGGCAGTCTCTCCATGCATTGTACTGTGGCTTTTCTGCATACTGGTCTGAACAGGTACCAAGCTAATGTGCAGTCTGCATCATTTAAGTGTTCCCTTAGGCCTCATTCACACGGCTTATTTGGGCACGGATTGGCGCCGTACTCCGCGCCGGATTTGCTCTTCAGTACGGCGCCAATCCGTCCCTGTCATTACGGTAATCCACTGCTCTCATAGAGAACTGTGGATTCTGTCTCTCCTCCCCGCTCGGCAAATCCGCCGCGGGGGAAGAAAGTGACATGCACATTATTTACGGCGCGGACGCGCCGTAAACATTGCTTTGTCTATGGGGCCGGGAGCGGCTCCCCCGCCGCGCTCCGGCCCCGCCCCTGCCCCGCCCCTTATTCACGGCGGATTTGTGAGCTCAATACGGCGCACAAATCCGTCGGGAATAAGCCGTGTGAACACGGCCTTAGCTGTGGGATCTTTGAGTTGTTATTCAACAATCAGCTGCACCTGCCAGCTTTTCTTCCCAGGAGCATATAAGGCTGGAGATGCCTGCTTCTGGGCCCAGTTTAGTCCAGCCATTGAGCTGTGAACAAGGCCCAAAATGGTGGTGTTTTTTTTAAGTAAGTAATGTTCTATTTTTTTGTATATTCCCAAAATGTCTCACAGATGTGGGTACAACCTCTATGGATGCTCCGAGTACAGCCAAGTGTACTCGGAATCCCAGTAAAGTGAATGGAGAGAGGTGCACAGGCGTCTCCACCTCTCCATTTCCTAGGGCAAGAATTACAATGGGAGTAAGGTGACCCTTATTCTCAAGATAGGTGCAGGACTCAGAGGTGGGACTCGCAGGATATGCCATAAATGTCCAAAATGGGAATACCCCTTACAGGTGAATTTCCTATTCGATCTCCAGGAAGACAGGATTATATATTGTTGAGAGAAGTCTTTGTAGTTTTTTACCCTACTAAACACCAAAATGCATTATTTCAGCACAGGAGTATACGGTTGAGTGCAATGTAGCAGTGTGAGATTGAATTTGGGATACTGGTAATTTACAGAGGATGTTTAGAAGCCAAATCGACCATAAATACATCTAAACCCCATAGTAAAAACAATGAGATTACAAATACACCTACTACCTTCAATTACCGTAAGAGCAACAATTACAAGGTCGTACTCCTACAGTCACCTTGCTGTGAAAATAAGAGGAAAATGTTCCATTAGCTTAATGAAGAGAGTGTGAGGACGTTCAAAGTAACACTTTATCTGTATTAGCCCCCACAGAGTGGGGCCGGGCCAGATAATGGGTAACATTTAAATTTCCTCACAATCAACTCCTATGATATTTCAATAATTTACCTGATGAGAAAATAAAAAGAGAGCAACGGTTACATGCTCTTCATTGCTATAGTGGGTTGCCACTCATGTCAGTTTAGTTCAGTGGTCTGCAAAGTGTGGCTTTCCAGCTGGTGCAAAACTACAACTCCCATCATGCCTACTGATATAGATGATATAAATGCATGATGGGAGTTGTAGTTTCCCAACAGCTGGAGGACCACAGTTTGAAGACCCCTGCTATAGTGGGTTGCCACTCATGCCAGTCTAGTTCAGTGGTCTGCAAAGTGCAGCTTTCCAGCTAGTGGAAAACTACACTGATATAGATTATATAAATGCATGATGGGAGTTGTAGTTTCCCAACAGCTGGAGGGCCGCAGTTTGAAGACCCTTGCTATAGTGGGTTGCCACTCATGCCAGTCTAGTTCTGCAAAGTGCGGCTTTCCAGCTAGTGGAAAACTACAACTCCCATCATGCCCACTGATATAGATTATATAAATGCATGATGGGAGTTGTAGTTTCCCAACAACTGGAGAGCCGCACTTTGCAGACTACTGGTCTAGTTGCTGTACATGTAGGAGATCGTATATAACAGCTGAGTTATAATAATATGGCTTCGGACAGTGGTCTTCAACTTGTGACCAGCAATCCCAGACGGCAGCAGGTAAACTAGGGCCCACAAGCATATCTATTTAAGTAAAGGGGTGTTCTCACCATGCTGCTTCACAGAGCCTGCTCATCAAAGCCAGCTTCAGGCTCGCACTTTATGTTCATGCTGTGAGTGGTTCTATAGCAGTGACTGACATTTCAGCTCTGCTATTCCTAGCTGAGGAACAATGGTGATGCAGAGGTATAAACAGCAGAGAAGAGAGCTAAAAAGCGCTGAAGGGTTAAAGTTTGTCGGTAAGAAAGATAAACAAGATCCTGTGCTGCTGATAAGAAACAGCAGGGAGTGACATCAACATCCCGACCATTGCTAAAACAGAGAAAGGAGTTTGGTAACCTATGGAAGCTTGTGTACACAAGCAAGAGGTAAGAACCACTCCAACTCTCAAGAGAAGCAAAATCAAAACAGCAATGTATTTGGTAATAGTCTTGATTTACCTTTGCCTACAGGTTTAAAGATAATCAATGAAATGGAAATATCCCATTAACTCATATTAGTACGCCATTGTTCATGCCCTTTACATAGACCCGACGTCATCAGCAGGCACTGCTGCCCTGAGAGAGAAGAGGAGCTGTTGCTGGATCTGGAAAGACTGCAGCCAAGATCGGGACCAGTGGGTGCGGCGTTGGAACCAGGGAAGGTACATAATAAAAGGTGGCCTGGAGTCTGTCTCAGTAAAAACTGCTGTTTATGCAGACAATGAGGCTTTGCAATAGTTATCCAATGTGTATTTGGACTGTAAATAATGAAAAACTACTCTGTTACATAGGTGATTGTATTATTTGTAGCTTAATTTCCAAGAAAAAGGCTGAGTAAATCCTGGTAGGATTATAAAGAAAAAGTGAAAGTCATTCTGATCTCACCCACATACAGTGATTGACAGTTTGCTCCGTATACACTCATACAGGGAAAGCTGCCAATCACTGTTTATGGACAGGGAAGCAGGAGTCTCATTGTCTCTTAAGAAGTCCTATTAATATTTTCTTGGCTTTTAACTCAGAAACCCTGCTTCAAATGATATAACCCTATATATCACAGAGCTCAGCTCCTCTCCTCTATCATATAACCCTATATATCACAGAGCTCCTCTCCTCTATCATATAACTCTATATATCACAGAGCTCAGCTCCTCTCCTCTATCATATAACCCTATATATCACAGAGGTCAGCTTCTCTCCTCTATCATATAACCCTATATATCACAGAGCTCAGCTTCTCTCCTCTATCATATAACCCTATATATCACAGAGCTCAGCTCCTCTCCTCTATCATATAACCTATATATCACAGAGCTCAGCTTCCCTCCTCTATCATATAACCCTATATATCACAGAGCTCAGTTTCTCTCCTCTATCATATAACCCTATATATCACAGAGCTCAGCTTCTCTCCTCTATCATATAACCCTATATATCACAGAGCTCAGCTTCTCTCCTCTATCATATAACCCTATATATCACAGAGCTCAGCTTCTCTTCTCTATCATATAACCCTATATATCACAGAGCTCAGCTTCTCTCCTCTATCATATAACTCTATATATCACAGAGCTCAGCTTCTCTCCCTCTATCATATAACCTTTATATCACAGAGCTCAGCTTCTCTCCTCTATCATAAACCCTATATATCACAGAGCTCAGCTTCCTTCCTCTATCATATAACCCTATATAACAAAAGAGCTCAGCTTCTCTATTCTATCATTATAACCCTATATATCACAGAGCTCAGCTTCTCTCCCTCTATCATATAACCCTATATATCACAGAGCTCAGCTTCTCTCTTCTATCATATAACCCTATATATCACAGAGCTCAGCTTCTCTCCCTCTATCAAAGAACCCTATATATCACAGAGCTCAGCCTCTCTCCCTCTATCATAAACCATATATTTTACAGAGCTCTGCTACTCTCCTCTAACATATAACCCTATATATCACAGAGCTCAGCTTCTCTCCTCTATCACATAACCCTATATCACAGAGCTCGGCCTCTCTCCCTCTATCATATAACCTATATATCACAGAGCTCAGCTTCTCTCCTCTGTAACTTAACCCTATATTACAGAGCTCGACTTCTCTCCTCTATCATATAACCCTATATATCACAGAGCTCAGCTTCTCTCCTCTATCATATAACCCTATATATCACAGAGCTCAGCTCCTCTCCTCTATCATATAACCTATATATCACAGAGCTCAGCTTCCCTCCTCTATCATATAACCCTATATATCACAGAGCTCAGTTTCTCTCCTCTATCATATAACCCTATACATCACAGAGCTCAGCTTCTCTCCTCTATCATATAACCCTATATAACACAGAGCTCAGCTTCTCTCATCTAACGAATAACCCAATATATCACAGAGCTCAGCTTCTCTCCTCTATCATATAACCCTATATACCACAGAGCTCAGCTTCTCCCTCTATCATATAACTCTATATATCACAGAGTTCAGCTTCTCTCCCTCTATCATATAACCCTATATATCACAGAGCTCAGCTTCTCTCCTCTATCATATAACCCTATATATCACAGAGCTCAGCTTCCTTCCTCTATCATATAACCCTATATATAACAGAGCTCAGCTTCTCTCTTCTATCATATAACCCTATATATCACAGAGCTCAGCTTCTCTCCCTCTATCATATAACCCTATATATCACAGAGCTCAGCTTCTCTCTTTATCATATAACCCTATATATCACAGAGCTCAGCTTCTCTACCCCTATCATATAACCCTATATATCACAGAGCTCAGCCTCTCTCCCTCTATCATATAACCTATATATAACAGAGCTCAGCTTCTCTCCTCTATCATATATCCCTATATATCACAGAGCTCAGCTTCACTCCTCTATCACATAACCCTATATCACAGAGCTCGGCCTATCTCCCTCTCTCATATAACCTATATATCACAGAGCTCAGCTTCTCTCCTCTGTAACTTAACCCTATATTACAGAGCTCGACTTCTCTCCTCTATCATGTAACCCTATATATCACAGAGCTCGGTTTCTCTCCTCTATCATGTAACCCTATATATCACAGAGCTCAGCTCTTTTCACTCTATTATATAACCCTATATATCACAGAGCTCAGCTCCTCTCCTCTAACATATAACCCAATATAGCACAGAGCTCAGCTTCTCGCCCTCTGTCATATAACCCTATATATCTCAGAGCTCAGCTCTTCTCCCTCTATCATATAACCCTATATATCAAAGAGCTCAGCTCCTCTCCTCTATCATATAACCCTATATATCACAGAGCTCAGCTTCTCTCCTCTATCATATAACCCTATATATCACAGAGCTCAGCTTCTCTCCTCTATCATATAACCCTATATATCACAGAGCTCAGCTCCTCTCCTCTATCATACAACCCTATATATCACAGAGCTCAGCTCCTCTCCTCTATCATATAACCCTATATATCACAGAGCTCAGCTCCTCTCCTCTATCATATAACCCTATATATCACAGAGCTCAGCTCCTCTATCATATAATCCTATATATCACAGAGCTCAGCTTCTCTCCCTCTATCATATAACCCTATATATCACAGAGCTCAGCTTCTCTCCTCTATCATATAACCCTATATATACCTACAGGCGCATTGTAGTTCCAGGCTCAGGTAAACCACTTTTAGCTTGGTCTGTAATGCGTCCAGTTTTGGCGTCCTCCAGTCTTAAATGTGTAGAATCAGACGGTTGTGGTGTGTCGCCTCCAGAACACTTCCTCATCTTGGGCGCATTACAAAGTGGCGCAGGTGCCGCAAAATGCGCCTAATTTTGGAGTGGTAGCAAACAACGAAAACCAGCTTCACACTGAGGGAGAGGAGCTCAGCCAGACGAGATAAAAAATGCAATTCTTCTTTATTAATCTCCATTAAAAAGTAGTAGTAGTATAAAAGCTCATTTAGCCGATGCGTTTCGGGAGGGACTCCCTTACTCATGTCTCATTCGGTTGAGCCATGAGAAAGGGAGTCCCTCCCGAAACGCGTCGGCTAAATGAGCTTTTATAAGCCGATGTGATTGTTTCTATGTATATGCAACTCCTCATGTGCAATATAGATTTTTGTACTAAGATTTTTTGTACTACTACTTACTACTTTTTAATGGAGTTTAAGAAGAATTGTATTTTTTTATAACACGATTTGTCTTGTCTGGCCGAGCTCCTCTCTGTAACGACTGGAGTAGTGGATCCTCTAGACAACCGCAAGCGATGGCGTAAGCCGCGCCAGGGAGCGGGGTCTAAGAGCGTGGACAGGCAGACAAGTCACGACAGACAGTGAAGGTTCGTGGTCAAGAAACGTGGCAAGGGGTCGGTAACGCAGAAGACATTAGAATATACTCAGGGAATGCTTTTCCTATGGCACGAGGCACAATATATCCGGCGAGGACGTGCTGAAGGAGGTACCATTATATAGGACCAGCGGCCGGCAATTGACCAATTACCGGTGCGCTGGCCCTTTAAATCTGGAGCGTGTGCAGCAGCCGGCAGAGAGCCGCGCGGAGACAGGAGCATGGCTGGGTAAGTACCTGCTCCTGGTGACGCGAGTGCGCCCGCGGCCCGACCTGCGGACCAGCGTCACTCGTCCCCGGAGCAGGGAAGACGGAGGGGGCACGGGTGCGCCCGCGGACCGACCTGCGGGTCGCGGTGCCACCCATGACAGTCTCCCTGAATGTGAAGCTGGTTTTTGTTGTTTGCTGCTAATCTTTACCAGGTGTGGTTACCTTTCAAACCGTGTCTCCATTGGCCATGAGTAAGGAGTGTTTGCTCCGAAACGCGTCGGCTGTATTACAAACTGCCTTTTTTCATGTTCTGATTTTTTAATATTTCTTCAATAAAATTCTGAGATGTTTTAACTCAACACATGGAAGAACACGCTGGATCTTTCTTCTCTCTGATTGTGCTGTGATTTCAAGACCCTGCTTTTCCTCTATCTGGGCGCGTATCCATGATAATCAAGCCAGGTGAGCTGACTACCTCTTATATATATGATTGGTGTCTCCATTGAAGTTGGATGGAAGGAGCAGGTGAGCTGATTTCTACCTTATAATTTTGGGGTGCGCCTGCTCCCACATTTAGAGAACAGGGCTACGACAGATTTTGGGCTGAAAGCACACCAGAATACTGATACATACATGTCTCCCTTGCTGCTCTACAGATCACAGCTGATCAAGGATGGTTCCAGCAGATAGACCTATGCTATCACCTTATTTTTACTGTTGTCCAAAGTGGAAAACTCCTTTAAGAACCCTTCCTCTTCATGCTACAAATATGACTACATTTGTAATTCAGAGTGGCACTCCCGTGGTCAGCTCACCTATGCCCCTTTCAGCAAAGGAAGCGTTCATCCCCAGGAGCACTATACTTTTATTTTTGTAACTTGCTTTGTGCCAGAATGAACCCAGAAGGGAGGCAGAATATAAGCCTTTACATTAAACTTGCTAGGACGCGGGGAGGGGACGGTGCTTCCAAGTCTGGTTTTTGCATTATCTCAGTATTTCTGTCCTACAGAGTTGTCTGGCCCGACTCCTTCAATCCGTCATTTTTTTATTTTTTTTAAATCCAATGAATTTGCCGCAGTATATTTCAGTGCTACCAGCATTTCTATATAAGTTAGAAAATTATTATGATTATAAAAAGGCACTGCAATTTATTTTTACCTTACTGGTTAAATTAACATTCATTTGTTAGGGTCGCATGGAAGTATACATTATTTTACCCACTGTGCGTTTAAAGTCGTCTTGTCATAGCAACAGCATGCCAGCGTGAAAAAGCTTTTTCACAAATAGGCAAATACATGTCTTTTGTGAATTAAAAGGTGTAATTATATCAGCTTCAATACATTCGAGAGTAAAGAGCTAAAAATAAGCGAATTGGAAATGTTAGAAAATATTGAAAATTAAAAAGTACAAAATAACGTATCATTTAATTTGGGCATATGCACGGGCACAAAGACATGGAGTGCGCAGGACTTTCAATCTTTCCTATTATTTCCTAGTGGCTTTTATTTTTATTAGGGGGCTTGTAAATGAAGGAAGAGAGATAAAAGGCAGATATTTCATTGTTTGAGACCACTTGATCACGCTGCAGTCTAGAATTTGGCCGACCTCTTATAGGGTCTGACTGTGTCAAATTTTTGTATTTCTTTAATTATTGGGTTGTTAAAGGGCCATTGCCATTAAAAGCAATTTCACATTATTTAGTAAAATGTTCCCCACAAGGAAATATTTTACTTATTTTAAGATTAGTGGGACAGTTTTCTGGTGTGAATACATTAAAACATATGGTATTCGGCCCTAATGTCATAATTGGGGAGCCCATGTCCGCATTCTAAGATGTGTTAGGACAGGGGTGTATGACATTTTCTGGTCCAAGGGCCACATTTTCATTTTCTACCTCTCCCAGGGGCCACAGAAAATCTTAGAGGGGTATTCCTCATATAAGACCTTTATGGCTCTTCAATTGTAAAAACCCAGAATGGCTGAGAGGTCTTGGATCCACGTTAGGGATCTGCCAGAGATCAGATTGGGGGGGCCCCCTGCTCTTACTCCAGATAGAGGATATGAGACGCCTATGTTCATTGTAGTTTTGGGGGGTCACAGAACAGGCTGTTTCACAACTATAGCCTGAGAGAACATCACACATATATATGGCCTCCTCTCCATCAGCTCCTCTCTGGAGTCTGGAACCTATCAGACAGTTCTATGGTTTATCTTGTGGATCTGTCATAATTATGTCAGAAATAAATACTCCGTTAAGAAAGAAAGAGTTTTTATTTGATTGCTCATTTAGATTACTTAAAATAGCATATACATCCTGTAAGGTGGCAGTTGGGAGGGTCCTTAATGGGGTTTACATCCCAGCTAGATTTCTGGCTTACACTAGACAAAGAAAGAATAAGGAACATGTCACCAAGGTTACCTGGCCTTGGTGAGATAGAAGCCGTTGGTTTGTGTTGTGTTAGCCACAGTACATGGTTGACATACGTTTACCATTAGTATGGTTGCTTCAGCCAAAACCTAGGATGGCTTTTATCGGGAGTAGACAAAGTGTTGAGTGGGTGTCTGCTCCCCATGATCCAGGCCAGGGTTTGGCTGGCTTTTATAAGTCAGCTAGTCAGCTGACCAGCAACTTGTCTGTGTCTCTATCTGCATTGGACTACGATCCCGAGAGTGGTGCCTGCTTACAATCCCTATAGTGCTAGTCATGTGGTGCCCATAATAAGAATGCCAGCCTTACAGTGCCCACCATAGTAGTGCTAGCCCTACCATAGCTACCATAATAGTGTCATTCAGGTAGTGCTCACCATAGCAATGCCAGTCTTACAGTACCCACCATAACAGTGCCAGTTCTAGTGCCCACCATAACAGTGTCAGCTATACAGTATCCACCATTACATTGTCAACATTACAGGGCTCTCCATAACAGTGCCATCCATACAGTGCCCTCCATAACAGTGCCCACCATAAAAAAGCCATCCATGTAGTGTCCACCATAACAGTGCCCACCAAAACAGCGCCAGCCATTCAGTGTTCACCATAGCAATGCCAGCCATGCAGTGCCACCATAACAGTGCCAGTCATACAATGCCCACCCACTGCCCCAACACATCAGACTCTCCTCCACTTTCACCAGCTTCAAAAGCAACCTGAAAACCCATTTCTTCAGGCTTGCCTATAACCTTCACTAAACTTGTCATTACTTCCTCCACAGACATGTCTGCCCCTCACCTCCTGTCTTTCCCCCTCCTTGTAGATTGTAAGCCCTCGCGAGTAGGGTCCTCTCTCCCTCTGTCGTGCCAATTGTCATTATCACTTATCATTGTACTCGTTTGACTTATGTAATGTATGTAACCCCCTCGAATGTACAGCGTCCTGGAATCAATGGCGCGATAAAATAAATAATAATAATAATAACAGTGCCCATTATAAGAGTGCCAGCCATACAGTGTCCACCATAAAAAAGCCATCCATGTAGTGTCCACCATAACAGTGCCCACCAAAACAGTGCCAGCCATACAGTGCCCACCATAACAGTGCCAGTCATACAATGCCCACCATAACAGTGCCAGTCATACAGTGCACACCATAACAGTGCCAGCAATACAGTGCACACCATAACAGTGCCAGTCATACAATGCCCACCATAACACTGCCAGCCATACAGTGCCCACCATAACAGTGTCAGTCATACAATGCCCTCCATAAAAGCACCAGCCATACAGTGCCCACCATAACAGTGCCAGCAATAGGGTGCCCATCATAACACTGCCATCCATACAGTGCTCACCATAGCAGAGCCAGCCATACAGTGCTCACCATTACAATGCCAGCCATACAGTGCCCTTTATAACAGTGCCAGCCATGCAGTGCCCACCATAACAGTGCTAGCCATACAGTCCTATCAATTGAATGCAGCTTTTAAAAGATAACGATTACTTTCTTTAATATAAGAACAAAGACAAAACATATTTGTGTCCTGACGACTGAGGGCGAAACAGAGGGGCACTAGGGGGTTCAAGTGGTTCTCAGACCACATATTATGCAAACCCTGTGTTAGAGTAAGGCTTTGAAAAGCAGCAGAAATAGACACAAGCCCCAATGTGTTGTTTTTAGACAAGGCCAAATTCATCAGCAGGGCATACTTACAGATTTCATTGGGCGACACGATCAGTTAGCTGATAACCAGCCAAAAAAGCCCAGAAACATCAGCACTTTCCTCAAATACATTGTAGGAAACAACGGTCAAATAGGAAACTTTATTTAGTGTACAGAAACAAAGAAAAATACGAGTAATGAGGACAACGCGTTTTGTGTGGAGAACACCGCACTTCGTCCGCTCCTGATGGACTGTATTGCACCAAGAAGCGCCTTGTTTTTCTCTCTCTCTCTTCCACAAGTTTTCTTCTGTGGATGAATGTGGCTCATAAACAGCATTAGGACATGAATGTGAGGACCGATCTCTCAGGCTTCCAGCTTGAATTGAATCACAGAAATGCTTCCAGTTTTTACACATACGGTACATAAAAATTAGCGCCAATCAAAAATGGGGCCAATACAAAACAAGAAAAAGGGAAGTGGTATACAATAGAAACGCCACACACAACCACACTTACCCCAAAAAATATCAAATACAAAATATTTTATTAAATAAATTCAACAATACACAAATAATAAAATGAATGACGATGTGGAGAACTGAATAATACTGCTGAAAAGTAGCCCCTATGTAAAAAATACACACACAGTATACTAGCATTAATAGAAACAATGAAGAGATAATACATACCCCTAAAGTGCATAAATCAAATGAATACTAGTCAATGAATACAAAATTAAGGGCGACATTTCCCAACACGCCAACGCCACGCGGCACATAGCATATCAGTAAAAGCATATGTAATGCCCCTATCGGGGCACATCGCGCACGGAGGCGCATAGCTTATCATTACAAGTATATGAAATGTGCCTAACACATACTTGTAATGCGCCTTACACATATACACTTGTAATGATGTGCTATGCTCCTCAATAGGCGCATTTCGTTATGGAGGCTGTGATGACTCGCTCTCGTCTGGACGCCCTCCTGGGGGTATTTCGCTCACGGACCGCCGCTTGGGTTAAACGGATGGCACTGACAAAGGCTTCTCCCTTAACTCAGCCTGTTTTATTTTTGGCACAGGTTTGCGACGCAGCATATAAAACAGAAAAAACAAAACTCTAGGCCGTCTGGCCACTAGCTATACAAATAGCTTCCCTCACTATCGTGGTCTGGACCTGGCGTGCAGCCCCAAAAATCCACTAAAACCAAACCAGTTGCCGCTGGTTCAGGCTTAACTCAAGCCCAGGGGGTAAGAAGAGCCTTCCTCGCTTGCTCCACTGCTGCTCCAACTGCAGGTAGCAGACTCTGATCACCTGTAGTAGGAGGCCTTTAATAGGTCACAAGAGACCTACCCAATACCTGGGCTGGAACACGGGGACCTGGCACGTGGGAACAGCCACCCACCCATCTGCAGCTGTTCCGGGATGGCCAGCCCCTAATGGCTGGATATTAGCCATATACGTTTACAAAGGTCAGCAACCTAATGTTGCTAACCGACAATACCTGGCTTCCCCCACCGAGACCAGGCTCTCTGGGCACGTGTCTATACAATGCATTAGGCTGTATAAATTATCGTGCCCCCTAGTGGTGAAGCACCCTAGGGGGACTCAATGTTAAAGTAAAAAAAAAAGTTTTAAAGTATAAAAAAAAATATTAAAAGTTCAAATCACCCCCTTTTTTTCCATTTTACAAAAAAAAAGAAATAAAATAATTAAAAAAATTACACATATTTGGTATCGCGCATCCAAAAAAGTCCAATCTATAAAAATTTTAAAATCATTTATCCCGAACGCTAAACAGGGGTTAAAAAAAAAATTCCAAAAATCCCAAAAATTTCTTTTTTTTTTGGTCATTTCATGTCCAAAAAAAAAAATTTTGAATAAAAGTGATAAAAAAAGTCGCATGCTTCCAAACTGCCAGCGTTAAAAAAGTGCATTTGACCCCGAAAAACAATGCCCCCTCATGACGTCCCGTAGGGGTTGTACAAAAAAATTTTATTGGTCACACAAAAGGGGGGAGCGGCGAAAAATTCCAAAAATAGAAATTTTTAATTTTTTTTTTTACGCCCCCAAAAAAAAACGGAAACCCTGATGTTTGGATTGGCAGTTGCTATAAAGAGAATACGATAACACATCAATTTTACTGAAAAAATGAACACCGTCAAAAAGAAACCCCCGAAACTGGCGCAAAGTACATTTTTTTTTCCAACTTTGCCCCACTTGAATTTATTCTAGGGTACACAAATTCCCCGTTAAAAAGAAAACTTGTCCCGCAAATTAAAAAACCCTCATATTTTAATGTAGATGGAAAAATAAAACGTTAGGCTTTTGGAAAAGGCGAGGAGGAAAAAAATTTAAAAAGGGGTTGTCTGCTACAATGTTGGTTTTTAAATTTAAAAAGATTTTTTAAAAAACAAGCAGCTTTGCAATAATGTTCATTAAAATGCCCTAGATTTTGGCTACCCCCTGTTAGTTTACACATCGCTTCTAAAAATTCCTATAGTAGTGACCTGTTGATCCTTATCTTATGGCTGTCAGGTCTGAATGACTCATCCCTTTGAAGAATCGGAGCAGAGAGCCCCTCTGCACGAATGCTTCTGTTTGGAGGGAGGAGGGGGAGGGGGGAGGGGGGACTCGGGTTCTGTGTCCGGCCCCCCTGGTTTAAACCCTTGTTCCCGCTTCCTCTGCTCCTTACACAGATAATGTGACAGCAGTGACCCTGTCTGTTATTTAAAATTTGATATGTTTTGGAACTGTGACTTACTAATACTATACAGACAGGGGGCATGTAATACTTTTGTTCTCCGTATTGGGACACATCCTGAGTATAGTAACATGCCCTTTTTGTTGCTGGAGTGGGAGATTTGAAAGCAAAGGGGGGGATTAAAAACACATGCATCCCCTTGTTGTTTTTTAGCACACCCCCCCTTCCCCCCTTTACTCATAGATCAGCCTCTCCTGCAAAGACGGAGGCACACACGGGTGAACTCGGGAAGAAAACCCCCCCCCCCCCTGTTAGAAGTTACGTATGCCTGTGTGTGAGGGAGGGGGCAGAGGGAGCAGAACAGACAGACCCAAAAGCACCCCCCTCAGTTCAAAAATTACCAGGGACACGACAGGCTGAAAAGCTCGTTGGACAAATCCTTTAAGAGTAATTTTTTTTCTTTGGAGGGATTAAAAGGGGTTTAAAGGGTAAAAGAGGCCTTTAAGGTGAACTAAAATATCTTTCACCTGTTTCTATAATATTTTATATTATGAACTATTTTGCGAAAACCATACAACAGAAGCTCTTCAAATGAGGCACAAAACGAGCTAAACTATGAAATGTAACGAGTGGGAAGAAAAAGATGAAATTGCTGCTAATAATATGTCCTAAACACTTAAATAAATGAAACCGACTCTTGATCTTTATAATGAGTCTCTTGTTAGCAGAAAGAAAAAAATCCCCAAGAGCTTTCCTCACCTCTGACTCCCAGCGGGGACCTGCGGAGCTGTCACAACGTGGTGCTGAAAGAGTTCTTCACCAGCAATTTGCTCTCTAAGGCTTTTTGGGTCTGACTGTTCCCCGGCCCGCGGAAGGGAGATTTGCTTTTAATTTTGGGTGAGTAAATTTTCCCAGTTGTGCCCCTTCGTTTTTCCCCGAGCTCACAGAGCCAATTAAGTGAATCACGAGCGCCCGAGGATGACCGTATTGTGCACACAAACCGAGAGCTTGGAACAGGGGCGCACGGACCCCCCGCGGGTGGATCAAATTATGTCATTAGCCAGGCACAACCTATACACTAATTGATTTTAATGAACATATATTTGCCATGTCACCATATTTTCACCTACAGCAGAGATGGAAAGCTGCCCCCTCCCCTATTATACTCCACCTGCATTCTTTATCGCTTGGGGGTTTTGAAATGGTGGATAGAGAAGATTAAAGGGGTTTTGCCAATTCATTTTATAAATTTCCTGTATCCAGCTCTTCAGCTTGTTTGCTCAGAAGGGGGCGGGTGATTTGTTTGAATGCATATATGGACCCAGCAGGTGACATACCAAGGCCTTTTTCCCTTCTCTAGTCAAGAAGGGTTGTTTATATGAAGCATTGTGAGTAGCTGAGAGGTAAAGTTTTTGCCAGGCACAAGGGTCCTAGGTTCAAATCCCTGCAGGAACCAAACTTGTGTTGTTTTTTTCTCTTTATCACTGCACAGACCTCATTGAGGTTTCTTTTTTTATTTATTTGCACTGTTTGACTAATTACTAAGGAGCACAGAGGACGGAAGTAGAATGACTGCACCTGGGATTTGAACACTCAGTAGTTGCCTGAGAAGAGAGGTGATGTCTGAGCATGTGCGACCAGGAGTGAGGAGCTCTCAGCCATGGCCGTATCCCCTGGAGACAAGCTGTAAACAATGGATCACTAAGGAGCAGCTAAAACAAAAACGGTGCAGAATTTTAATAATGATGAATGGTGAAAATGTTTATTATTTAATTTACAAGCTTCCCACGTTAATTTTACTTGGTGGCAAAACCCCTTTAAGGGCGACATGTCAGAAAAGAGGCTCCACCACACCAGTTTTTAAGCACATTCAATGAGTGTATAGTGCACCTGAACGAAAGAACCTGTCAAAAATCTGGCGTGTTGTCTACCTTGCATAGAATAATTGATGCACCTAATCTAAGCACATAGCATAATGTAGGTGCATAGCATATCATTGCTAGCATATTTGATGCGCATTCAAATGTGTCGCGCCTGGCGTAAAATTAGCCTAGTTTTAGTGTACGACAGTTCATTTATACAGCGAATAGAGTGTCAGCAGGTTTTTTGCGCAAAATACACAAAAAAAGGTGCAGTCCTAATGGGACATGTCGGCCTAAGGGTTAATAGGTGATATATTCCCTTCTCTAGATGGCGAAGGGGTTCACGGTAATATATCTGGAGTTGTTTTAACACGTCATCATGATATGTCAGAAGTTTTAATCATTGGATTATAGATGTTAAGACCCCTATCAATCTCTAAAATCAAGAAGCAGAAGCCCTCAGCTGAGTGCTGTACCCTTCCATCTCTCATGTAGCTTCATCTGATGCATCTCTATGGCCAACCAGCACCGTGGTCTGCACTGATGAGGAGCAAGAACCATGAAACAGCTATCTGCAGTTGGATGACTCTGCTCTTCTTCCTCCTAGAGGACAGTGACTTGGCATACTTTATTCTCATGAAGCATTGTCTGGAAAATAAGTCTCCTTACCACTGGGCTCTTCATTGAGAATCCCCCAGAGCTGCATTAAAGGCATCTTACTAGCCAACTGGTACCCTGCTCTGTACTGATAGGGAGCAAGAACCTGAAACAGCTGTCTGCAGTTTGATGATTCTGGTTGTCTTCCTCTTGGAGGAGAGCAAATTTGCAAACTTTTTTTCATAAACTATTGCTTAAAAATAAGTCTCCGTACCACTGGGCTCTTCAGTGAGAGTCCTTAACATCCCCACAGAGCTGCGTATGAGGCATCTCTCTAGCCAACCAGTGACCCACTCTCTAATATTGAGTTGCGAGAACTCCCTAAACAGCTGTCTGCAGATGGATGACTCTGCTTTGCCTAGTATAAGAGCGTTTTCTTCCTTCTGGAGAACAGCACATTTTTATACTTTTTTCCTATGACACATCCCCTGAATGAGAATCAGAACCCCCCAGAGTTGCATCTAAGGAATCTCTATAGCCAACCAGTACTCTGCTCTATACTGATGAGGGGCAAGAACATCCAACACCACTGTCTGCAGATGAGTGACTCTGGGTAGTATAGAATGTTGCCTTCCTTCTGGAAGAAAACAAATGCGCATACCTTAAGATAAAACACTGCCTAAAAAAAAAGGGCGACATGTATGAACGGGTCAGCGGCAGATAGCTGGCGTCTTTTCAGCCCGATATCAGGCACAGCCCCTTTCTTTGCGCTGAAATCCCTTATGCACGCCACTCCTGGGCGCATTATAGAGTGCAAGCGGCACTTTGTAATGCGCCTTCGATCAGGAGGGGCGCACTACAACCGTATGAGCTTTTATAGATTTATAGCTTTGCTACGGCATTTCTAGGCGCATTACAGCTGGAACAGGTAGAGCACTTTCAAAGTGGTTTACCTGAGCCAGAAGTGTCGCCCGAGCGCTAGAATGCGCCTGATTTATGACCCGCTGTATAGTGGGTTCATAAATCAGGCGCATCCTATGCCGTCATTAGGCGCATGATTTGTCGTGCAAACATCAAATTTCATACATGTTGCCCTAAGTCTCTATTCCATCGATCTCTTCTATGGTAATCAGAAGCACTCCTCCCCCCAGAGCTGCATCTAAGGCATTACTCTAGCCTACCAGTCCCCTGCTCTGTACTGATGAATGGCAAGAACCTCCAAACCAATTGTCTGCAGACTGGGGACTCTGGTTTGGATAGTGTGATAGGTTTTAATTCCTTCAATAGCCGGGATAATTTGTTTCCTTTTTTTCTTATGAAGCATTGACTGAAAAATAAGGGAAACATGTATGGAACTAGGCTCATCTAAATGAATTTTCGTATCTTTTTTTTCAGTGTATAATGCGTCTGAATGTATGAAAGAGGTTTTTGTGCGTTCATAAATGGTGTCTAAAGTTCATTGCACCTCGCCTGTGTGTTTGGTGCATTATGGAGCTTAGGCGCATAAGTAATGCCCCAAACATGTATAAAGGCTATCGATAGGCAGAAAAGTCATTAGAATAGCATGTCAGTGAATAGAAACTATGGGCCTGATCCTGCTTGGTGGACCACAGGTCCCAGCAAGACCTGTGCTGTGCTGGCTCTTGCTGTATGTAGAATAAAGGGTGAGAGCAGCAAAAATTAATTTCAAATTTACTGTAGTAAAAATTAAAAAATCATCAGTGGGTTATTTAATGTAAAATTAGTTTTAGATTCCATTAATTTTAAATACATTTTATAGGAAATATTTTTTTATTATTTTTATATGATAACATTTTTTTTTACATTTACCAAATTTTATTTTATATAGTTTGATAATTACCAGAAATTACTTTTTATTATTGTACTGGTGGAAGTTGAGAAATAATGGACATTTTGTGCCCTAATTGTAAATTTAGCAAACTTTGACTCTCGGCTCACAAGATCAAAAGATGTCTTTAGCTTGCCCAGTTTTGTAATATGAGAACTATCACCAAAATTCGGCAGATGATGTATTATTTACCTTAAAAATGGTTTTAGTTACTTCAAGGCATACTTTTCCTCATGGGTTTGCCTGAAAATTTTTAGAGAGAAAAAATAAAAAAACACCCAACCTGCAAGCTGCCCTTCTTATGACACCTGTGAGAGTGGGGGGCAGAAACAACAAAATGGAAGCACCCTTTCCTTTCCCCAAATATAGGTTAAAAATCAATGTACACCAAGTATAACGTAGTTTCTGCACACAAAAACATTTCTAAAAAAAATGTATGCAAAACCTGGGTGCCACTGGCAGGGCTGCGGCAAACATGTAATTAGACAGGTACACACACGGACCGCCGCCAGCGGCACTTACTGCAAAAGGGGAAAATACACTACGTCGAAATCCCTAAGAAGCATTTAATCCCTATCTATCATACATGAAAAAACTTTTTTTCATGTATGATAGATAGCATAAATGCTTCTTTAGGGATTTCCACGTAGTGTATTGCCCTAATTGCAAATTTAGCTCAACTTCGACTCCTCAGGCTCAGGCAGACCAGGTTGAAGTAGGTCTGCCTGCTCGAGCAGTAATGCGCCTAGTTTTGTAAGTAATGAGAAGCAATAACACCGAAACAGCTGTCTGCAGATGAGTGTATTGTATTGTAAAAATTTGCATACTTTTTTCCCATGGAGCTTTGCCAGAAAAATAAGTCTTTTCAGTGAAAATCAGTACCCCCGGAGTTGTGTCTAAGGCATCTATGGTGACTGGTTTGAATAGTGTGAGAGCACTAGTGGAGGGCAATTTGCATACTTTTTCTCATGGAGCAGTGCTTGAAAAATAACTCTCCATACACTGGTCTCTTCCAAGAAAATTAGTAACCCCATCGCTGTGTCTAAGGCATCTCTTAAGCCAGCCAGTGCCCTACTCTCTGCTAATGAGAGGGAAGAACCCTAAAGCAGATGTCTGCAGACGGGTGACTATCATTTGGCTCATTTAAGGGAGTTTTTTCTTCCAGAAGAGAGAAAATTAGTATACTTTTTTTTTCCCATGGAGCATTGCCTGAAAAATAAGTCTCTGCAGCAGTGGTCTAGAGAGGGAGAATCAGCACCCCCTGAGCCTCGCTAATAGGAGGCAATCATTACATAGAGAGATATCCCTGCCTGCTGTCCAGCTTTATAACCGCTTGTAGTAATACTTGGATATGGACACTAGAGGGCAGGAAATAGTTTGTCTAGGCCGGCGTCTCAAAAAGTGCAAGAACATAAATCACTGGGATAAAATATACAATGTTTGCATATAAATACAGCAGGAAATGTTGGTACGGTATACTGCACTATCTGCACCAGGAGCAGATGCAGTCCAAGTCTTAGGCTATGTTCACACTGCGTAATTGCGCGCATTTCGCCACGTATTTGCGCTTTAATACGGGTGAGATGCGTGCCGCAATTACGGTAATCCATAATTCTCATAAAGAACTATGGATTACGCCTCCTCTCCCTGCTCGTACACTACGATCGTATTGTTCACGCGGGGAGATTAGTGACATGTTACACATGTCTATGGGGCCGACGGGCTGCCGTTCCCCCCGCGCCTCGGGAATACGCGCTGATTAGTGCAAGCTTCCGAGACACACAATGTATTGCGGCACGTACTGTACACGCCGCAATACATTGTGTGAACATAGCCTTACTATTAAGACCATTGATTCCCTTCTATAGCTACAGCGTAAGTCTCACTGGACCCTTGACCCTGAAGAGTTTTTTCCTAAAATAAGAAAGTGTTGGAAAGGCAAATCTTTATAACAGGAAATAAGAATATTCTGAATGGTGCATCAGTTTTAGTTCTCATGTTCCTGGCCACGCAGATCAGTAATCAGGTGCTCACCGAACCTTCTGGGTCCGTACTGCGCCTCCATCCGGAAGTGTTTGCAGTATTGCAGAGTCAGAGTCGTCTTCCTGCAGTACTGCTATGAAAGAGGCTGATGCTGCTAACGATGATGATGATGACAACGATGTTGATGACTGGACTGATGCTTTCCAACAACAGGACAGGAATATGGTACCAATACCAAGCATTGCGTTGGTCGCAGACCGATATGGAGTGGCAGATCGGGCGGCCGCGGCCAGCAGCACAGCAACCTTGGGGGACTATGGCATTTTTAGCTTGTAAGACCAGTGTAAGACTGGTCCATAACACATCCCTTTTTGCTTTCCAAAGACTCAGTGGGTCAAAAGCAAATTGAGGATTTGTTACATCCAACAGAGGGCGCTTGAACTTCTCAGCTCCTTTCCCATAATGCCTTGTGATAGTCCATAACAAACCATGGAGGGCTGGACAACAGTTGAGAACGGCTATCAGGGCAACTCCTATAAACAATGAAGAGGAAATCATGGCAATATGTTTTGATGGGCGAAAAGACATGAAACCGGTGAGAGAGAAAAGGGTAGACAAGTGGTATAGTATAAAGAAAACTGAAGAGCACTATGTAATGATTGGTGAACCCGGGACTCTCTGTGCCATTTAACACTAAAACAAGGCACAGGTTCTGCTATTGCTGACAGTATTCACAGTGCAACTGAAGAAAGGGGGATTACGGACAAGATTGTGGCATTTGGAGCCAACAGAACAGCTGTGAACACAGGGCACCATGGTGGGGCAATACATCTGCTCGCCCTTTGCAGTGGTTCATTTGCTCTTTACACTCTGAACAAGCCTTCATTATGCCATCTCTGCAAAATACTCATTGGTCCAACTGAAGGACCCTCACTGTGGAAAGGGCTAATTGGAAATGCTTTGGCTACTTGTGCATCATTGCCACTTTCTGCAGGAGGATTTCAACTCATTATCGTCTGCGATCTTCTTCCAGAAATCAACGTCAGTGTAACGGACGCTCAGCGAGCAGGAGGTGGACAGTAACGGACGCTCAGCGAGCGGGAGGTGGACAGTAACGGACGCTCAGCGAGCGGGAGGTGGACAGTAACGGACGCTCAGCGAGCGGGAGGTGGACAGTAACGGACGCTCAGTGAGCGGGAGGTGGACAGTAACGGAACGCTCAGTGAGCGGGAGGTGGACAGTAACGGACGCTCAGTGAGCGGAGGTGGACAGTAACGGATCGCTAGCGAGCGGGAGGTGGACAGTAACGGAAGCTCAGACGAGCGGGAGGTGGACAGATACGGAAGCTCAGCGAGCGGGAGGTGGACAGTAACGGAAGCTCAGCGAGCGGGAGGTGGACAGTAACGGATGCTCAGCGAGCGGGAGGTGGACAGTAACGGAAGCTCAGCGAGCAGGAGGTGGACAGTAACGGACGCTCAGTGAGCGGGAGGTGGACAGTAACGGAAGCTCAGCGAGCGGGAGGTGGACAGTAACGGAAGCTCAGCGAGCGGGAGGTGGACAGTAACGGATGCTCAGCGAGCGGGAGGTGGACAGTAACGGAAGCTCAGCGAGCGGGAGGTGGACAGCAACGGACGCTCAGCGAGCGGGATGGTGGGACAGTACGATTGCTCAGCGCAGTGGATGGTTGGACAGTAAATCATTGATTCTGCATCAGGCAACTGAAGGTAGTGGAAGTAATCGGAATGCTCAACGGCGGATCTGGACAGTAAGGACGCTCTACGTCGCGACGGTAGGTGGACAGTAACGGACACTCAGCGAGCCGGAGGTGGACTGTAATGGACCCCCAGCGAGCTGGAGGTGGACTGTAACGGACGCTCAGCGAGCCGGAGGTGGACTGTAATGGACGCCCAGCGAGCAGGAGGTGGACAGAACGGACGCTCAGCGAGCGGGAGGTGGACAGCAACGGACGCTCAGCGAGCGGGAGGTGGACAGCAACGGACGCTCAGCGAGCGTGAGGTGGACAGCAACGGAAGCTCAGCGAGCGGGAGGTGGACAGTAACGGATGCTCAGCGAGCGGGAGGTGGACAGCAACGGGACGCTCAGCGAGCGGGAGGTGGACAGCAACGGAGCTCAGCGAGGCGGGAGGTGGACAGCAACGGACGCTCAGCGAGCGAGGAGGTGGACAGAACGGGACGCTCAGCGAGCGGGAGGTGGACAGCAACGGACGCTCAGCGAGCGGGAGGTGGACAGCAACGGACGCTCAGCGAGCGGGAGGTGGACAGCAACGGACGCTCAGCGAGCGGGAGGTGGACAGTAACGGATGCTCAGCGAGCGGGAGGTGGACAGCAACGGACGCTCAGCGAGCGGGAGGTGGACAGCAACGGACGCTCAGCGAGCGGGAGGTGGACAGAACGGACGCTCAGTGAGCGGGAGGTGGACAGTAACGGATGCTCCAGCGAGCGTGAGGTGGACAGTAACGGATGCTCAGCGAGCGGGAGGTGGACAGTAACGGATGCTCAGCGAGCGGGAGGTGGACAGTAACGGATGCTCAGCGAGCGGGAGGTGGACAGTAACGAGCTCAGCGAGCGGGAGGTGGACAGTAACGGATGCTCAGCGAGCGGAGGTGGACAGTAACGGTCAGCGAGCGGGAGTGACAGTAACGGATGCTCAGCGAGCGGGAGTGGACGACGATGCTCACGAGCGGTGGTGGACCTCGATCACGCAAGGAGTTGACGTACCCTACGCCGGGGAGCAGAGTCTAAAGGGTCCCTTGTATTTACCGGAGCCCACCGCAAGGCAGGACAGTCTTTGCCGCAGGGAATCCCCCAGGTCGCTACCCCCGACGTAGGACCCAGCGGTGACAGCCGAAACTTGGTAGAGTAGACTCGGAGCAAACTGTAGCATAGAACCAGAGCTGGGCAAAACCAGACGTGGCAGATGCAGATCAGCACGATAAATGTAGGCGATAGACGTAGTCAGGACCAGGAACTCTGATGGAACGGACGAGGTATTCGCTAGAGATCGCACAAGCATGTCACTAGTGAAAGGACACCAAGAACTGGGTGCCAACGGCAGGAAGAGGAATCCCTATCAAGCCCGTGTCCAAACGCCATAGGTGGAAAAGGGAAAACATGTCAAGTGCTGGCCCTTTAAATCCAGGAGAGCTGCTCACATGCCCCTAGTGGCCGCCCGGGATAGAGCAGTTACAGCAGCGCGCCGCTCGAGGAAGAAGCAGGATGGGACCGGGTAAGTAGACGCGCAATGGAGCCAATGCCGGGGGCGGCTGCGTCTGGGGTCGGATGCATGAACCGCAGTGCGCAGCGTTACAGTCAGCAAACTCAGTAATGACCAAGCCGACATGTACAAAATGATCACAGCTATTAGAAGTTGAAGCATCAGTGATGATTTACTGCAGGGAAAGCCTGGGCCCAAGTCGATGGCCAGAGGGCTCACAACTGCTAGCAGGCTATGTCGGCTGTATGTGGCAACAGTGCAAGCAGGTAATAAGCTGTATTCCCCGACACACTTCATTGTCTGCTGCTATATACATACATGGTTTAGCATCAAGTGTCGCCCAAGATGCACTGGTGGACCAAAGCACTTGCTGCAACAAATGAAGCAATAGAGTTTGTTGTCATTGGCCTGCAGGAATATAACATGGCCCGTATTGCAACGGTACACATACTGGGCCCATCAGGAAAATGTTCTTCTGTCGATGCTTGGAGATGACGATGAAGTCAATAGGAAGGCAGCAGTGGACATAATAGAGACCAGCTGCTGCGTCTCAACAGCAAGTCAGAGAATTCCAACCTCCCAAAATAAAGGAGAAAGCTCAAATATTGAAAGATTTAGTGCCATCAATGGAGGAACCCACCTCTCACAATGCACCTATCAGATGAAGAACTCCAGCAGCTTGTCACTCAGCCCTTCAGATACCTTGCCACGCTCAGGGAGTTGTACGCTGTGTCAGGACAGTGAGCGGGGCATCAAAATCAGGCTATGGGATGGATGCAAGCAGAGCCGTCTTAACGGTATTATGGGCCCCGGGCATACCACTGCAGTGGGTCCTGCCCAAATACATGACATTACACAAGGCCATGCCTCAAGCCAGGGGCGTAGCTACAGGGGGTGCAGCAGTAGCAGTCACTACCAGGCTCTGAGGGGGCCCAAAAGCACTTCTGCCACATAAGAAAACACCAGTGTTGTAAATGGTGTATGGTAACCGGGGGGCCCCAATTTCACTTTTTGCTCTGGGGCCCAAGAGCTTGAGGTTATGTCTCTGCTAAGCCACCACTGACACCCATATTAATGGAACCGGAGGCAGCAGAGATGGAGACTGGATCCAGGCAAGGTCAGCAGGAGCACAGTAGATGGTACGTAGGTATGAGAGGTTTGCAGGGTAAACCGCAAATGAGAGGAACTAACGGTAGGTAAGTTCCATGCTAGAGGACTGCAAAACAGCAGGAGCTTAAACACAATACTCAAGCAATGGACATCAGGCTTGAGGAGTTTATATAGGAACCAGGAACAGGAAACAGGAAACAAGATGGCAACCAGCTGAGACACGATCCACCATCTTGGCTGAGGGCAAACTTAAGGGCAAACACAGTTAGCAAGTTCTAAGGTATAGCAGGCGGTTGCTGACAGGTGTATGGTAACCGGGGGGCCCCAATTTCACTTTTTGCTCTGGGGCCCAAGAGCTTGAGGTTATGTCTCTGCCTCAAGCCACCCCACAGCACACCCATATTATCATGCCACTTATGTATGGACACTGGCAGCCTATAAGACTAAGTGGCAGGGCAGGGAGCCTTTGGCTCACTTCTCCACCATGGTTTTTAACTGTTTTCACATCCTAAAAACAAACAAACAGTTGAACAAGCAGAGCCTACCAAGAGATCCAGGGTATGTTTCTTGTATTCCTGGTACATAAAAAGACCACCTGGGGCCCCTATGCTTGTGTAGCCCCCAGGCAACTGCCTAGTGTGCCCAATGGAAAAGATGGCCCTGGATGCAAGGCATGGTTACATCCGAGCTCTCATCAAGTCAAGAGACTTTATGCCGTCATCTCAGACTAAGCAAGATTTTGTTTTAACACGTTACTAGAAACGAAAACCGATGCCTGTACTGCTTATATTGTCTGACAGTGCAAATATTACAAGAAACTGATCTTTTCTTGCAGTTATTAAATATAGAACTTTGACAGAAAAGGAAACATGATTTTTGCAGGTTTTTGGCTCATTGAAGATTTCTTTGCTATACATTTTTTAACTCAGCATAGCTGGTTATACAAAACCCCAAATGTGCCTGTTGATCTGTTACAACTCATTGGAGGACACTACACCCTACTGTATAAGTCCATAGGCTTATATTGCCCACACAGACACAGCAAACTTTCAACTGATATGTAACACATCACATGCTATGGAAGATGTCAAGTTAAAGGGCTTGTCATCCTCATTTTTTTTTTACTACCATAGCAAGGCCCATTTAAAATAAAAAAAAAAACCCGATACTAACCTCTCCCCTCACCTCCATTCATGCTGCCCCTCATCTGCCCCCAGGTGTCCGAGGAAGCATACTGCTAAAGACCGCTTTGTAATATACATGTCTGCAAAGAGACCCTTTTCGTGGTGTTTAATAGATCTGATATAGGAGGACATTGCAAAATTCTTGCATTTAGGATCAGTGTAGACAGGAGCCTTGCGCAGATTTTCACCACTAGGTTGGGCTCCCTTCTCTTGAAGGCTATGTTCACACGGTGTAATTGCAGGGCGTACAATGACGCCGGGTATTCGGGAGTCGCGCTGATACGCACGTACTCACGCGGTGTGGGGGGGTCGGCCGCCCGCCGCCGGCCCCATAGGCATACATTACTCGAGGCACGTATTCGCCGCAAGTAATTGCCATGTCACTTATCTCCCTGTGCGTACAATACGATCGTATTGTATGAGCGCCGTAATTTCGGCGCGCATCTCGCTCGTAGTAGAGCGAAAATACAACGCGAAATGTATGCCGAAATTCCCTCATGTGAACATAGCCTAAGGGCTTGTCCCCACGGCAAGGGTTATTGGTTGGTTCTTGAGACGGTTTGTGGTTTTACCGACATGCAATGCTCCCCCATAGACTTTAATAGAAAATCCGTGTAGCAGTTCCCATTGCATGGATTTTCCACTGGACGGTTTTTTGCACCGCCGGCGTAACGAAGAACTTAGAACATGTTCATTCTTCCGGCCACAAAATGAACATGTGGGTGCAAAGGGGGGGGGCTTGAATCCGCAAACCGCGGAGAAAGGCCCCCCCCCCTCCAACGTGCCAAAAATAGACCAAATACCGGTCGGATAATCCAACCAGTATTCGATCTTAGCCGTGTAAACGCACCCTAAGGCCGTGTTCACACGGCTTATTCAAGCCGTAATTGCGAGCCGGATTGCGCTCGCAATTCCGGCTTGAATAAGGGGCGGGGGCGCGGCCCGCCGGCCGCATAGACTTGCATTATCCATGGCCCGTATTGCGCCTGGATAATGTGCAAGTGACTTTCTCCCCGCCCGGCGGATTCGCCGAGCAGGTAGGAGCGACGGAATCCACTGTTCTCTATAAGAACTGTGGATTACCGTAATTACTGCGACGGATTGGCGCCGTACGGCAGTGCCAATCCGGTGCGCAGTACAGCGCAAATCCGCGCCGAAATAAGCCCTGTGAACGGCCCCTAAGGGTATGTTCACATAGCGTAATTGCGGGGCGTATAGTACGCCCCACAATTACGGCGGGTGTTTGGGAGTCGCGTTGATCGGCGCGTACTTCCGCGACGCAGGGGGGGGGAGGCGCAGCCCGCCGGCCCTATAGTCTGTCATTTCATGTCACTTATCTCTCCGCGTATACAATACGATCGTATTGTACGAGTGGGGAGAGGAGGCGTAATCCATAGTTCTCTATGAGAGCTATGGATTACCGTAATTATGGGGCGCATCTCGCTCATATTACAGTGCAGTACGCCGTGAAATACGCCGTGAAATGCGCCCCATAATAATCCGTGTGAACATACCTTTAGGGTCCCTATTGCAGCCATATAGTCTGCCGCTCTAAACCCTTGTAGACAGTCTGTATTAGTACCGTACCAGAATCTGAGGGCTCGAAGCGGCCAATATCCCTTTACTTCATAGTCAGAAACAAACTTCATTACCTATTCTTGACTTCCTAACTTGGCTGAAAAGATTTTGACTGCTTTGAATGCTGGAAATAGATTACATTCCTGGCCCTTGCTGAAAAAGGTTACAGAGAATAGGCGCACACCCTACTAGTATTCTAGCGATCTCCCTAATCTCAGATGCACTTTGTCAGAACGAGGTAACTGGTAGTTAGGAGGAATAGGCGAGATCAAAGAGGGGATTAATCACCAACTGAATCCGCGCTGAATAAACCTGTCATTCAAGAAAATTATTTCCACTGAACTTAGAGAAGGATTGAAGGAATTTGCATAACAGGGACCAACATACTCCAGCCAGGTTAAAAGGGTCCGAATTCATCCCGTGTTTAGCTCTTGCCATCCTTTCTTTTCAGTGGCCGCGTACAATGGCTCCTAATCTGATAATACCACTAACTATCTAAACGGTGTCACTACAGGCAAGTATTGCAAAAAGTTTGGGTGAGCGATGGATCAATTTCACTTTACCATCGCCTAAATCAGATTTGTTCGAATTTAAAATGTAATCCGTAGGAAAAGTCCTCTAAACCCCAAAGGATTGTTTATTAACACCCATAGTGACCCTTTTGTCTTAAATGAGTGAATAGCTGACGTGTAACAACTACAGTTTTCCTTTTTTTTTACCTCAAGGTCGAGTCCATTGCTGGATTTGCAGTTTAGTGTTAAGTTTAGCAGGGTTGCATGAGATTAGAATAAAATATAGCTGCTTTCTTCTAGAAACAGCACCACTCCTGTCCATAGGCTGGGTCTGGTATTGCAGTTCAGACCCATTTAATGGGAATCTGTTGCCAATTTCTTTTTTTGCTTATTAAATCAAGTCCCTGATCCATATTCTTTTCCTGTTAGCTGTTTTTATTTCCTGATTGTAGATTTCTCAATTCGGCCGTCTATATATGATTGTGGGGAAGACATTCTTGCTTGTACTGCTTTAACAGCAGTCAGAGAGATACTTTACAGTAGCTTCATGCACATAGGAGACTTAAGACTGACTCAGTCCCATTCACTTCTATAGGAGAGTTTTCTAGTCATGCTCTGTGACCTGGGAAGAAGTCACTGTGCAGAGAGGTGAAAGGGTGAACTGTGACAGCTCCTCTTGTGACTGGTGGATCCTATGTTCTCTATTCACACTGGTGTCTCCTTTCAGTTTGCTTTTACTGATAATGAGCAGACACTGAAAATCTCCCTCTACAGAACAGGAAGTGTCAGACTATTATTAGGCTTAGTGGCCAAAGTGAAAACTACAGGACTTAAGAATCAATAAAAAATACTGAGAGTGATATGAAAAATTGAAAAAAACATAACCAAAAATTCCTAAAAAAAATGTGCTTAACATAAAAATGTGAGTTAAACAATAAGTCATGTTTTGATGACACATTCCCTTTAAGTGAATTGTGCACAGTTTTTATTGAGGCTATCATTAACTATTTGTATCACTGTACATTCATTGTAGCAACAGAGCAAGGTTGTAGAATTGTTTTTAAAGGGTTGTCTGCTTTGAACATACATTTCCCAATATCATACAAGGGTATTCTGAGTTAACAGAGGTAGGTCCCTTGTCTTAGCCAAGAGTTGTTTTAAACTGTATATTTCACTCTGGAGGACCCAACATGTCTTCTGCTCATTGATTTCAATGGGAATCATAGAATACTTACTTTCCCCTGTAGGGGCGCAAGAGGGCAACTGAACACTTGCTGCTAGGTTTTCTTACAGAACTCTAGGAGTCACAGCCATGGAACATCATGTCATCTGCTGGACTTTGGGGAACCCTTGTAGCAAAAAGGCAACCACGGTTTACATCTGCATCAGAGTTTTCATTTGGAGTCTACAACGGAGAGGTGGTGCTGGATCTGTTACCTTTGGTGCCAGACACTGACCACTATTCAGTCCATTAGATTTCCATCATTTTAACGGAAAAAATAATGTTGCGTGCTGCGCTCTTTTTTCTGTAATTTTTTTTAGGAAATCTGCAACGGAGGCTGCGAATTAAAGCTTCCACGTGCAAAAGTGAACCTAGCCTAATTTAGTAAAAATGGCTGATATTCTAACATTTTTGGTACTTGCTAATTATTGTCATGGTTTGTTATTTTTTTGTTCACCTTCTTTCTTTTTTATCTAAGCTTTTTCTGTGCATGGTTGTAAGGATGCGTCTACATGACGAGTAACATTTACTCATATGGTTCTCATCAGATTCTACAGAATATACACAGCGTAGCACTTAGAACCATCATGTTTTTCCTATTATATTTTTCCTACTATATTTATCTACATATTTATGGATTTTGAACACAGGCACAAGTTGATGCCAAATTGTGTATATAAGAAGATAATGAGGAAATAAAGTGGATAAGCAATCAGAAGTATATTGTTATTGCAGCAGCATATTTATTATTTCTCATCAGACTCTACCATTGGAAACACCGTTTTCAATGAGTATTGCATGTGGATTTTGGCCGTTTTTTTCCGTTGGATTCTGACGAATTTACAGTCAGAAAATGAGTCTCATTCATTTTTATGTGCATTTGGATGTGGATCCACGTCCATAACGACAGGAACATTTTTTGACAAATTTTCCACCAGTATTTTAACCATCCCCATTGACCTCAATAGTTAATTTCACAGGAATGCGACGGAAGAATGAACATGGTCTTCATTTTTTTTTTACTCTTAAAAAACGACTGAAAAATACACATTGTGTGGACTACAGAGCGTATTTTCGATTGAGGTCAATGAGGATGGTATTATTTTCGGTTTTAGATGAGTATTTCAAGTAAGATTCTTTATGGATTCTGAACTGAAATACTCGTGTAGTCAGACCATAAGGGCGACATCTTTGAAACTTGGCGGCAAAATGCCAGTTCTAAAGCGATATAGAGGAGTGTAGAATATGACAGTATGTGTGAAAGAATGTTTTGTGTCAAACATTTTGGCACATAGACTGTTATACGGCAAACTTTCTGTCAGCCATGGTATGGAATTGTATGGCAGTTTTTACTGTCAAACTTTGGCGCATTCCTAGAGCATTCAAAAGTGTCGTGTCTAGTGCAGACTGCGCCAACTAAAAGCAAAATTTGGTCAGCACATCCTTTTTAAAAATGAGTATATAGATGCACGCTGGTGTGGCAGCCAAAAGCGATGCAGACACAACACAGTATCAGCAGCACTCTACAAGCACTAAAAACAGTCAAAGGGGACATAGGAATTTTTTGGAAAAGCATTTCTGCTGCTTTGGAATATATGAATATTTTGAGTTTTTAGTGTAGATTTTTTATCAAAACGGTAAAAGCCCATCTACCAACGGCAAGGTGAGCCCAATATAGATGGTAACCTTCTCTATATGTTACCTCTCTTGGTGTCTGTTCAGACCTCCACATTTCAGGGAGAGAAGATTCCAGCTATAACCTGATTAAAAACCTCTGCTGATGGGGAGGAGTGCAAAAACCAAGATAGGGGCCAGCCACTTCCCCATGCAAACAATCTGAAAGCAGAATATGGTCAACACATCCATTTTGAAACATGAGTATATAGGTGCACGCTGGTGTGGCAGCTAAAAGCAACGCAAACACAGCACAATATCAGCAGCACTCAGGGCTTTTACAGTTTTGATCAAAAATGTGAACTAAGAACCTCAACATTTTCATATATTCCAAAGTAGCAGAAATGCTTTTCCAAAAAATTCCTATGTCCCCTTTGTCCCTTTGTTTTTTAGTGCTTGTAGAGCTGCTGATATGGTGTTGTTTTTGCATTGGCGTACAACTATTCATACATCTGCTGAACAGGGCTCCAACAGGTTTTTGGCTCAAAGTACGCCAGAAAACTGCTGCAGCCCTGTTCAAACATGTTGCCCTAGATGTTTCCAAAGGAAATGGGGTACAGTTAGATAAATGATAGTCTGCCTGTCTAAGATGTCTGATGATTGTGACCAGTCTTTTTTTCTCAAGCAAGATTGAATGGGATGATTTTTGTGTGAATATGATGCGTCTTGCTTTATTGTTCAAAAAATTTACTGGCTATAGCAGTAAGTCAAAGTTGAAGTAAATCATTGCAGAATAACATATTCTGGAGTAACTTTTGGAGTAACTTTTAAACTTAGTAAACCTATTCCAATATGTTGCTCAAAGTGTTTGCCATAAATTCAAAGGAAGACGATGAAGGATTGCGTGACGTGGAGAATGGCTACAAAGAGCGTCTCTTGCTGTGGAGGACCTGTCCTGTCCTACATTACACAAATAGTCCACTGATTTTGATAGGCACTGTGTAATGCTTGATTTCCCCCTGTGGTGGCGCTGCTAGAAAATTGCTGCCAGGTTTTCCCACAGATTATATCTAAGTGCTGGCACTTCCAGCACCGGGATACTTTGTGATCAGCATTTTGTCAAAGGACCCTTCTAACAAATAGTAGTTGACCAAAGCCAAGAACACCTTTAAGCAGGGGAAACAAAGTGATACATGTTATCTACTGAAATCAATAGTCCATAAAATGCAAGAACAAACCAGGACATGCGGTATCTTTGCAGCATCTTTCCATTCTAATAGTCAGAGGTTGTCACCTGGGCAGTGCCTTCTGTTATATCCCTATAAGCAGATTCCCAGTTGGTCTCCACAAATTTGTCTGAGGCGCATCTGCAGCAAAATCCACACAATCCATGCTGATTTGGATGTGGATTTGCTGTGGACATGTCCATGGTGAATCAAGTCTTACACAGTATAAGGATATAGGTTCTCTAAAAGTAATAGTATGTTGGTAGTAGTATGCAGCGTGTATTATAAAATAACCCAAAATAAAAAAGATTGGGTTGAATAATTAAAGCATTTGAATGGCGAATTAGTGATAAAGTATTTTATATGATGGTGATTAATTTATAATATGAACCTTTGAGGGCAGAATCACCGTTTAGTAACTAGTAAATCTGTGTTAGGCTTGGTTCACAGAAAAAATGGGACATTAATTACTTAAAAAACACAGCAACAAGGCCATACTCACAGCTCAAAGGATGGACTGAAACTGAACTTAGTAAAGAGGCAGCACTGGCCCCTATGCTACTTGGGAAAGATAAACAGGTGCAACTGATTGCTGAGTAGTAGCTCACATACCCCACCACTAGGGGAACAATTAGATAGACAAGTAGCATAGGGGCCAGTGTTGCCTCTTTACTAAGTTCAGTTTCAGTCCAGCCTTTGAGCTGTGAGTATGGCCTTGTTTCTGTGTAGGCTTGGTTCACACAGCACTTTCCACTATGTTTGTGGTAGCCATCAGTTTATTGCCAAAAAAGGTACCCTGACAGCTACCATGATGTGACGGCCCATAGAAACCAATACAGGAAATGTGGGCCTATTTAGACTACATTTGCTCTATTTCCTTGTTTATACTTTTTGTATGAAATCGTGGTAGACTATGCCATTGTGCCCCGCAGACAGTCCAAATAGGACAACGTTCGCTCAGTTGGCTCCATCACGGTATCTGTCAGAGGACCTTTTTTCATGGTAGCCCGTCAGATACGTAGTATTAACAGTGTGTGAACCGCGCCTTATCATACCAGTGACAACCTAGTGTTGCCAGTTACAGTTATTATTGTAGGCTAAAGGCACCAGAGAAATCAGAATACTGAGGCCTGTATCAGAACCGTATCGTTAGCAGCTGATATTGGGTTCTATCTTTGATACTTGGCTTCTGGTCAAGATCATATAATCAGGCAATTTCCACTACATCCAGTGCTATCAAACTGGAATTGCAAACCAGGCACCATTTTTTTTACAAAGAAAATGTTCTCATATTTGTCTCTCCAGAGAAAAGTTTAGCAGGACCATCAAGAAGTGAAAAGTGCAGGTCCCGTGAATAGACCTTTCCTTGTAGAGATTGCTTTTGGTCTCAGTATCAGTTCTGCCTGTGACATGGGAATAACTATAAGCATACCAGATGCTCCAGGATATGCCACCAATGTCAGATAGGTGCCGGACCCACCTCCGGGACCCGCATCGATCTCCAGCAGAATGAGCCGACACAACTCCCCATTCTGAACAGAGACGTGGTTGCACTTGCGCCTTAATTTCCATTCATTTCAATGGGACCTTCGAGTGCATCTGGTTGCATTTGGCTGCACGCTTTTCTTGTAGCCCATTCCAGCTTTGTGCAGGTCTATGATATTGCTGTCTTTACCCCGCTCCTAGTTCCGTACTGCGCCTGCGGCATTTTCGACGCAGACGCAGTGTTGTTTTGCCCATTCTGCCCGCTTTGCCTTTCCTTCGTTACTGCGCATGCGCGATTCTCCCGCACACGCACGGTCTATTTCTTCCGGCCGCTAACTCTTAATGGTTGGTAGGGGATCAAATACTAATTTCTCACTGCAAAATGCAAATAAATTTATATAATTAATACAATGTGATTTTCTGGATTTTATTTTGGATTACAGACTGTTCATGTCTTTGTCAGTGGGCAAACTTACACATTTAACAAGGGATCAAATAAATATTTCCTTTACTGTAAGGGCTTGTCCCCACGGCACAGGTTTTCAACAGGTTTTTCAGACGGTTTTGAAAAACGGCTGCAAACCGAGTGAAAACTTTTAAAAAGGGCCTTTATGGAAAACCCGCGCAGCAGTCCCCACTGCACGGGTTTTCTGCCCGGTGGTTTTGGAGACCGCCAGCGGTCCGGAAAACATAGAGCATGTTCATTCTTCCGACCGGTTTTCGGACAGAAAATGAACATGTCTATGGGAAGAGGGAGGGCTTTTCTCCGCTAATAGCGGAGAAAAGCCATCCCCCTGCGGCTGTGTGCATGGCCCGAAAACAGTACAAATAGCGGTCGGATAAATCGGCCGGTATGTGTACTGTGCTGTGGGGGCGCGGCCTAAGTGCGTACTATCTGACATTGCTTGCTTATCCTGTCGACATGCCATCAATGCTTAAAAAGCTTAATTAGGCTGTGCACATCTAAAATATATTTTGAAAAACGTAAGCATAGGTGCACACTGAAAAGGCAATAGCATACATCTAATACATATATAAGTGGCACACTAAAAACTAAGTAGAACATCTAGGTATATAGGAATATTGGAATTGCATTACTGCTAAGGAAAATATGAAAAACCTGGGACTCTTAGTTTACAGTTTTTGATCAAAGATTGTATTAAGTTTTTAGTGTGCCACTGATATATGTATTAGATGTATGCTATTGCCTTTTCAGTGTGCACCTATGCTTACGTTTTTCAAAATATATTTTAGATGTGCACAGCCTAATTAAGCTTTGCAGTCTATTTGAAAATGGCAATCTCATTGGCTTGCTGCACTCTGCCGCCTCTTTTAAACCAGTGCAGGATGATTCAGTTGTAAGTTCCTATCACTCCCTGAGATGTTGAGTCTGAATGGACTCCTAGTGAGGTAACATGTTCAGTTTTAGGGACTCACTGTGTGCTGGATCCCCTTGACGCTATTGGGAGGTGAGCTTAATACAATCTTTTGATCAAAAACTGTAAACTAAGAGTCCCCAGGTTTTCTATATTTTCCTTAGCAGTAATGCATTTCCAATATTCCTATATACCTTGATGTTCTACTTAGTTTTTAGTGTGCCACTGATATATGTATTAGACATGCCATCAATGTCTGTTATGGCACATCCCCTTAGGGGCCTACTCAGGTGCAAGTATATTGTACCTTATTGTAGGGAAATACAACATTATTAGCGCTTTGCAATCTAGTATTACTATGCGGGTTATCTGACATATGGCTCCACTATCAACACATTGAACTAAAGCTACTTGTTACAAACGGCACCGCAGCCCGCAAGTCGGACTGCGGGCGCGTTCGTAATCCGGTATGCGTCCCTGCGCATATACTCACCCAGCCATGCTCCTGCTGGCCGATGCGCGCGTCCCCACTCCTTAAGGGGCGCGAGCGCCGGCTTGCTCAGATTTAAAGGACCAGCGTGCCGGTAATTGGTTGATCGCCGGCCGCTGACCCTATATAATGGTTCCACCTTCTACCTACCCCTGCTGGATCTTTAGTGCCTCATGCCTATAGAGAAAGCAGTTCCTGTAGTGCGTTCCTGTCTTGCCGTGTACTGACCCTTCGCTACGTCTCTCGACCACGAATCTTCGCCGCCTGCCCTGACCTGTTTGCCTGACCTTGACTACGAGTCTCTTCTCACGTTTTGGTACTCCGCTGCACCTCGGCTGCCATCGCAAGCTAGTCGCGCCAGGGGTAGCGACCTGGTAGGACTCCCGCCGCAGCAAGTTCTTCCTGCCTTGCGGCGGGCTCTGGTGAATACCGGGATCTGCTTAGACTCTGCTCCCTGACGTGGCCTATAGCACCGCTTGCAGTGGTCCAGAGGATGCACTTCTCCGGTCGTTACACTACTGTTTCAGTTTCTAGTCCATAAGTGGTGAGGTCCCATCTCATTTTGATATGGGGCCCTAAGAGTTCTAGTTATTTCTCTGGTACTCTCAGACTAATCTGTTTACTTGTGTATACTTATTTTGACTATATACTACTGTCTAAGCTAGTAATATTTTATGATTTAAATGAAAAGTTCAAAAATACCTTGAACTTCAGAATCGTGTACAAAACTTACATGAAACAAGATCATGAAGTCTGTGGGCACTCCACGGACCAGGGTTGGTTAACTCTTTTATGAATGCACCTGCTTTAAGCACGTTCTTCAAAGTCCACTCTCCTCGTATTAAACACCAGCATACAGGTTTCACTGCACTATCAATACGTCCCGATACAAATGAGAGGCTGACACCATTCAGGCCTTCAAAGGAAACTCTTAGGCACACTGAAGACTCAAAGCATCTTTCAAGTTAAATATATGCAAAGAAACACTATCAAAGAAAATTAATAAAATCCATATTGAGATAATTTTATAGAAAATGATTGAAGTTTTAACCCAAGAAAGGACTCTATTTTCATATAGCTTAGTATAAGAACTTGTCAATCACGATTAAGGGTCTGGAATCGGAATCCCTTTGAAATGCAGCTGTTTCTTCTTTAATTGTGGCAGTGGACTCCGAAGAAAAGAAAGGTCTGGACTTAAAGATGAGCAAGGAATACAAACTAGCTCGGGATTAGCAGTGGAGTGCAAAGGTCGCTAATTACACTAAGGCGTTCCCAGACACAGGGAGAACATTAAACAGGTCATCTACCAAACTGGGGAAACAGACCTTGTCTTCAAAAATGTATCTTCAAGTGACAGATTTAGAGACAAAATTGAAAGCTTTTTTTTTCCATCAGGGTGAGAAGAACAATGGGTAAAAAAAAAAAGTGTTTTCTAGCAGAGAGGACAGTGTAAGAGGAGAAGCTCCTGAAGATGGCACCAGACTATTGTTCTAGCTCTAAGCAGAAAAAGTAAGATACCCCATGAGTCAACGATTGCTTCCATGTCAAATGCTCACCACTTTTTGATTAAAAACACGTGGGAGCCATTGGCTTTAGTAGTAGAAAGGTTGAACTAGCTGTGTTTTAAATAAAAAATGTAACCATAGGAAAAAAAACATCAGTCTTGATGGCATTTGGTAAAACTCAAGAGGTGACGTAGTGGAAATACAGGTAGTCCCCAGGTTACATACGGGATAGCGGCTGTAGGTTTGTTCTTAAGTTGTATTTGTATGTAAGTCAGAACAGGCATATTTATTACATGTAACTCCAGCACAAAAGTTGTTGTTTTTTAGCTTTGGATAGTGCAGGGAAGGGTTTTTATATTTGTTTTGCTGTCTGTGCCCTTGTTAAGAAGATTTTTACCATATTTTCACCTCATGTGCTGCCCTGGCATGCTGGAACTCGTCGTTCCACAGCTACTATCTGCTATGGAACTACAAGTGCCAGCACGCCCCATAAGTCTCCATTTGTAACTAGGGGACAGATGTAAATCAGAACGGTGTAAGTCGGGGACTGCCTGTAGTCATAAAACTCCAACTTTAGGAAGATTGCAGCGTGCTGCCTGCTGAACCAAACAGGTAAAAGAAAAATTATTCTCATTTGGATACATGACTCCATATAGTTTAACCCCTTAACCCTTCCAAAGAAAAAACATATGACTCTTCATTTTTCTCATCCCTGCCTTCCAAAAGCCAAATTTTCATTTTGTTCACCCACATAGACATATGAGGGCTTTTATTCTGCAGGATAAAGTGTACTTTCTAATGGAATTATTTATATTACCATAGAATATACTTGGAAACCGCAAAGAGATTCTAAGTGGGGCAAAGTGTGAAAAAAAAACGTACTTGCGCCATGTTTGCAGGGGTTTTGCTTGTGCAGCGTTCAATCTTCGGTAAAAATGATGTGTTATCTGTTTTCTACGGGTTGATATAAATTCGACAATACCAAACATGCATGGTTTTCGTTATGATTTGATTCGTAAAAAAATTCCAAACATTTTCTATTTTTGAAATTCGTGCGTCCGCGCCATTTTCTGCAACCAATAACTTTTTTTTGTACTTCTACCTACAGACTTGAGTGAGGGGCATTTTTTGCGGGCTGAAGTGTACTTTTTATTGCTACCAGTTTGGAATACATGCAATTTTTTTTTTCTTCTACGGTGTTCAGCATACAGAATAAATTATATTTTTCAGATGTGGCAATACCAAATATGTTTAATTTTTTTCTTTATTTTTTATCTGTAAAATGGCAAAAAGGGGGTGATTTGAACTTTTAATTTTTTTACATTTTTTTTTTTACACTTTTAAAACTTTTTTTTTCTTTACTTTAAAGGGGTTGTCTCGCTACAAGCATTGCTTTTTATGTTAAAGATCTTGCAAAAACAAGTCACTTTGCAATATATGTCCATTACCAGTGTCCTACCTATTCCTAGATATCCCTCTTGTATGGGCTGCATCAGCTCCTCAGGTCGCTATAGCTACAGACCTGTTCAGTCTCTCCTGATAGGCTGCCAGCACTGGTTGCCATAACTACAGACCTGGCTTCTACTGCAGCCTAGTGGAAGCAAGTAAACACGCCCCTGAATTCAAAATTAAAACCAAGAAAACAGGACGAATCAATGTGAGACAACCCCCTTAACATTGAGTCCCCCTAGGGTGCTTCACCATTATGGGGCTCAAACATTTATACAGCCTAATACGTTGTATATGGCGGTTTTACTACTTCCTGTAGTAAATCAGAAAACATGGCGGCGATGGAAGCCTTCACAAGGCTTCCAATTGCCATGTTCACCGATCGGGAGCGAGGAGTTAGATGCCACCATTTTTGCCGCGGCGTCTAAGGGGTTAAACAGGTGTAACCGCCGAGTGTTAGCTGCAATTATCTACACAGCTCCTTAACGCCACTAGGATATACCCATACGTCCAGGTGGGTTAAGGTGTTAAAGGGGTTGTCCAGTAAAAAAAATATATATTACATTGGGGCCAGGATGGTCCCAAAAAAAATAAATAAATAAAGTAAATGGAGCATGAGCCCTTTCTTCTTTGTCGGGGTGAAAACCCAGAGGCTGAAAGGATTGGATCGCCAGCTGCTCAAGAGTAACAGAGGCAGGGGACAATAAGTATTAATTTTTTTTCCTTTTCTGGACCACGCTGGCACCAATGGGATACCATTTTTGTTTTTCTGGACAACCCCTTTAAACTAAAAACATCAATTGTGAATATAGTTGCCCAACCAGCAATATGAACAAGTAACGCCCCACAAATACGGTAACTCGTAGCTCTCACTGAGAAAGTGTAAGTCAATGGAATCCGGCTGTCAGCGCTTTTGGAGTACGTGCTGGCCAGCGCGTACTTCTCAAACACCCGGTGTATTGTGGTGTGTACAGTACACATTGCAATACGCCGTGTGAACATACTCTATGCATCAGCAAGAAGTGACATGTCCCTTCTTTCTCCGGACGCTCAGTACGCCATGGGGAATACGTTTGAAAATCATAGCACTCAACGAGTGCTATGATTTTACCGTGTTTGCAGTGCGTATTTCGGGCGTATTGCAGTGCAATTACACCCCACAAATACGACGTGTGAACGTGCCCTGTCATACAATACTGAAACACAACTATTTGCATGAAATTTTAGCTGCTTCAGCATCACAAATGTGGGTGAAAAACTAACTTTGTGATGACAATGGACTTTTCTACATAAACAGATGTTAGATACAGAACAAGCACATTTTATAGAATTTTAATTGAAATGCAGTAGGAAGCAATTTTTCATCTGTGGTCATTTGATCTGTACATTTGATTGTAGGTGGAAGAATATCGAGACGAACCACATATTCAACACCTTTCAGAAGTCCATGGTCTACAGACTGTAGAAAAGTACAAAGCAGTAGCCAAGAAATGAAGCCAACCAGAGGCAGACCTAACTCTGCAAATCCAAATGATAACAAGCACTTACACACATAAGACATTTCCAATGGATGAAAATCCTTTCAATGTGAGAGGAACTCTAGTTTTAGGTGGTCACACACAGGTCAACATCTGGCAATGCAAATATTCAACCTCTTACAATTATATACATGAAATAGTATAATCCAAAAAGAAGTGGTGCTTTTTATTGTACATCCATTTTAACAGTTTACAAATATAATCATTATTGGCCATTAATCAAAGAAGGATCTGCACATGATAGGGGCGGGAGCCTTGGAGTTCCAAATATAATAGTCTGCAGAGGTGAGCTCCCGTGCTGCAAGACAAAAAACAATACAGATGAAACAGGCCATTCTCAAAGTAAATGATAAACCCTTATTAGGCTCTAAATTAACTTCCATTCATTTTGGTTATCATACTGTACTGTGTGGGACATCAAAATGGCAGCCCCCTTGGACATTTTTTTTTTTTTCAAATATACTTTAATTTACAATGTGTAAGCATACTTAAATCTTATGAATTAAACTAAATCCATGGCGTTCACCTCAATATTATGTATAAAATATGTATAAAATATAATATGTATATATGGCTATAGGAGTGTATTGTCATGGTGAAAAACTACAGTATCTCACAAAAGTGACAATACTAAAGATATGACACTTGTAGTAGGTGTATAGCTTATATAACAGTGTAAATTTAGTGTGTCCTCAAAATAACTCAATGTACAGCCATCAATGTCTGAACTGCTGGCAACAAAATTAAGTACACCCCAAAGTGAAAATGGACAACTGTGCCCAATTTGCCATTTTCCCTCCACGGTGTCATGTAACTTGTGTTCCAAGGTCTCAGGTGTGAATGGGGAGCAGGTGTGTTAAATTTGGTGTATCGCTCATATACTCCCTCGTATTGCGAACTTCAACATGGCACCTCATGGCAAAGAACTCTCTGAGGATCTGAAAAAAATATTTGTTGCTCTATATAAAGCTAGCCTGGGTTATAAGAAGATTGCCAACGCCCTGACACTGAGCTGCAGCACGGTGGCCAAGACCATACAGCGGTTTAACAAGACAGGATCCACTCAGAACAGGCCTCGCCATGGTCGACCAAAGCAGATGAGTGAACCTGCTCAGCTTCATATCCAGAGATTTTCTATTCAAAATAGACATACGAGTGCTGCCAGCATTGCTGCAGAGGTTATAGGGTCAGGGGCTCAGCCTGTCAGTGCTCAGACCAGGCATAATCAAACTGCGGCCCTCCAGCTGTTGGGAAACTACAACTCCCATCATGCATTTATATAATCTATAACAGTGGGAATGATGGGAGTTGTAGTTTCCCAACAGCTGGAGGGCCGCAGTTTGAGGATATCTGTCTCAGGCCGTACGCCGCACACTGCTTCAAATTGTTCTGAATGGTTGTCAGCTAGCTGAGAGACGGCCGTCATGAGAATGAGAAGGGCAGCGCTTGTGGCCGTCCTATCCTTTTACTCCGAATATAGCAGAGTGTGTGCGCTCGACTATATACAGGAGCTCCCATAGAATTGGGAGTCCCAATCACCGCTCTTCTTATACTCCTGCACGGTCAGCCCGCAGATAGCTGACCTGTGTAGTACACTTTGCTTCAGAGGAATACCCCTTTAAAGGAATATTTCATGTATTTAAGCTAAATGTGTCCAAAAAGAAGAATGTCACATGCCCTTTTGGCTGAATTTGCCTATCAGCATGTAAATAGTCAGTAGAAATGGTGAACAGCCAGAGGTGAACATAAAATGACTTACAGGTAATAATTTTTGGTTTTGCTGTTGAGAGGACTTGGACGGAGTACTGGTCGGTGTAGCATCCCGTCAGGGTGTAGTCAGGAATCCTAAATAAAAGCTAAAAGACACAAAATGAGCTTCAGCACCACATGAACATTCAGACATACAAGATGTGAACCTGTGCAACAAATATCCTGTTCTTATGTCAGAAACGTATGCATTTTTACATAACATATCTCTATCTTTCTAGTTAGATTATAAAGAAGGTAGTAGGGTTTACCCCGCCCTGTGACCTAAATGTTATAAATGCTGTTTCACTGTTAAAGGGAACCTGTCACATAGGTTATGCCCCCCTTGCTGAGGACAGAACAGGGTAGTGTCAGACCTGCTGTTTCCAGCGCTGTGTCCCTTATTCTGTAAGATGCTGCAGTTTTCATGTATTTAATGCTCAAATCTGCAGTTTTCAGCCAGAAGAGTCATTCGAAGAGTCAGTTGTTTTCAAACCCCGGCCAATCGGAGGCTAGCCCCGCCCACCTCAACTGATAAACCTATTACTTTGAATAGGTAGAAACATGTGAATAACTGTCAGTGGGCGGAGCTAGCCATTGGTGGGTGGGGCTAACACCTGCTCATGAATAAGATTTGAGGGGTAAATGCTCGAAAACTGCTGCATCTTACAGAATAAGGGACACAGCGCTGGGAACAACAGGTCTGACACTAGCTTGTGCTGTCCTCAGCCAGGGGGCATAACCTATGTGACAGGTTCCCTTTAAGCTATGTCAACATGGTAATGTTAAAATGCCATCCAAAATCCGACTGCATTTTAGCACTGCTGTACCGCGCCGCACCGATGATTTTGTGTGCGTTTTGTGTGCAGAAAACATGGTCCATTTGTGGATTTCCTACATCCCCAGTACATTGGGGCTACGAGAATCCGATGGGAGTTCGGTGGAACATAGAACATGTTCTACATTCTGCCGAACGGCCGGAGGCTTAGGAAGCCATCGGTAAAAAATCAGAGCTGTGCAAGCTCCAGCACGGATTTTCTATTGAGGTCTACACAGCACTAAGTTCAGTCGGCTGTGTCTACACAGCACAGGGTCGGATTTTCGGCAGATTCAAAATTCTGAGTCCGCCAAAAATCCGACTGAAAACCTGTGCTGTGTAGACACAGCCTTGAGCTTCGTTGATGCTGTGTCCAAGGGTTTTAATCTTTTGAATATGTTTTTTTTTTAGTGTGGGTCAAGTTCAGACTTAAAAGATTGTGCAAACAGGGTACACAGACCACTGGGTTTTGAAGATGCCTCTTTACCCTGTTTAAAGGGGGTCTCACTATAAGGATTGCATTTTATGCTAACGATCTTGCAAAAAAAAGTCACTTTGCCATATGTGTCCATTAACAGTGTCCGACCTATTCCTAGATATCCCCTCTTGTATGGGCTGCATCAGCTCCTCAGGTCACTATAGCTACAGACCTGCTTGATCTCTCATGGTAGGCTGCCAACACTGATTGCTATAGCTACAGACCTGTTTGATGTCTCCTTGATAGGCTGCCAGCACTGGTTGCTATAGCTACAGACTTGGCTTCTACTGCAGCCTAGTAGAAGCCAAAATGAAACCAAGAAAACATCAATGTAGTGAGACAACCCCTTTAATAGTGGCGACAGAAACTTTATTTCCCCCTGGGGTGAATGCTGGTTGCCTGGAAGCCCTGTACCTGTCATAGGCAGCTTTGTGTCACAATGTCTAGTGGGATGAGTAGAAGAGGGCTATCTGTGCCTCATTTTGGTACCATTTTGGTAAAGAAGATCAAAGGAATAATAGCAAAGCTGCTGCAGTGTAGTAGGAATGACAGTAGCTGCAGAGAGTGTGTCAGAGGTACTTCTGGCCCTAATCTGTACCAAGGAAGATTGCTGTAGACTATATAAGGCCTGATAGGAGACTCAGCCCAGGCGAGCCGGATTCCCCAAATATCTATGTGGCCCAGCAGGTGTTTAGAACCTGTTTGGTAGTCCTTAGAGAGAAAAAGTAAAAGATCCCTTATGAAAGGCTAAACACTGGAGCTTAAAGGGTATATTCACACGGCTTATTTGGGTGTGCATTTCGCTGCGTATTTCGGCGCGTATTGCGCTTAATACGCGCAACTATGGATTACGCCTCATCCCCCCGCACCTACAATACGATCGTACTGTACGCACGGGGGGATAAGTAGCATGTCAATTATTCGCGGCGAATACGCGCCGCTAGTAATGCATGTCAATGGGGCCGGTCCCCTCGTGCTTTGGGAATACGTGCTGATCAGCGAGACTCCCAAAACACCCGGCAATTACGCCGTGTGAACATACCCAAAGAGAGAGACACAGCGTGACAGGGCTTCCCTTCCTGAAATTCTCAGCACACAGGGGCTGCCGGGCACAGTCCACAGTTGCTGGGTAGAAACTACAGCTTGTTTCTTGTCTGAACAGACTCTAACGTGGACTCCTCTTGAGGTGGTTTCTAATTCTGGAAGAACTGCATATCGTGAACTAGGACCTGGTAACCATCAGGCCTAATCCTATTTAGGACACAGAAGCACATTCAAAAATGTGTTGTGGTGGAAGCTATCAATATCAAAGGTATCGGATCATCATCTGTAGAAGGTAAAGTAGTTTTCTATTGGATAAAATGTGACGAACATAGTCTCTTATTCTCCAGCCATGTATATCTGTACTTGTCACACTCTAATGGGCTGGTAATATTGGACTTGATTAGATGGTATTGTATTCTTGAACTTGCTTTTGTACACTATAGACTATTTTTTTAGAATCTGGTCATATTATTAACTTGGTGCACATTTGTCAAGATCCTACTGGGTTATAATTTGTGCATTGCCCTGCATGTTTCACATTATACTGTCTATATGTATGTTTCAGAAATTTGACTGTGTGAGACTGTTCTTTGTAAAGCATCAGGGTATTTTATTTACGGCATTTTTTTGTCATCTTTAGGCCGTGTTCACACGGCTTATTCCCGACGGATTTGTGCGCCATATTGAGCCGGGAAGAAGGGGCGGGACGGGGGCGGGGCCGGAGCGCGGCGAGGGCGCCGCTCCCGCCCCATAGACAATGCATTGTTTACGGCGCGTCCGCGCCGTAAATAATGTGCATGTCACTTTCTCCCCCAGCGGCGGATTCGCCGAGCGGGGAGGAGCGACGGAATCCACTGTTCTCAATGAGAGCAGTGGATTATCGTAATTGCTGCCGTGGCAGAATAAGCCGTGTGAACGAGGCCTTAGTGGTTTTTAATGCTTTTTCTGTGACTCACATGTCTTAATAAAGATCAATATTTATTGTTCATGAGGGTGTGCATCCTCTTGCTGTGAGTGCGACTGCTGTCTCTACATCGATACAAAAATATACTCAAAGCTAATGCTGTAAAATTTAATAATACTAACAAAAAAAGCCTTTATTTCTTTACTCACTTTGACATAGGCTGTGTTTCCAACACAAATGGGATCCACCGGGTCATTCGGGTGTTCCTCCGAACTGAACGTCACAGTTCCCGAGAGGGAAATCTCTAAGGATCTTGGAAACTTCTGGCCTAAAGATTATTGAACAATATTTAATTAGCACATTTATAACCTTTATTACATTATTAGTCACCACCTATGATCATCCTGTAAAAAACTGACACTCCAACCAGCCTGCTACACTTCTTCTACAAGTTACTGTTCGGGTATTTTCACACAGCGTTTTGGATCCAAAAATCGTATCCAAAAACGCAGCAGTGATCGGATCCAAAATGAATCCAACATGCAGGTGCGTGTTTGGATGCGTTTTGGCTGCAACAGGATCGCATCCTATAGTTCTAAATTTGGCATCTGCTGCATCTTTCGGATCAAGAATTGAAATGACGATTCTTAGAACGGATCCGAAATACGCAAGTAAACACGGATCGGTGATCACTCATCTGAACGCTGATGCATGTTTCACTGTGAAAGCAATGGAAATCACACTGCACATTGCTAGATGCGCGTTTGGGTCCGTTTAGGGTCTGATAGACGGATCCAAACACACATCTATAAACGTATGTAAACACGGACTCAACACACCAGGTGAACATAGCCTTAGGCCTTTGCTTTGGCATCCTAAAGAGGAACCCAAAGCTCAGTACTTAAAGATGGTTGTCTGGTCCAAAAAAAACACGCTTCTAAATACCTTCTTTTGAAACTCCGAGTTTCCCAAAAGTTCCCTATAAATGACCCCGCATCTGTTAGGGACAGCAGAAAGCTTTGGAGGACTCGGCACATTTGTGTATTAAACATACAGCCCTTTGATTTCAATTATGATTGTGTAATACTTTTTTTCTCCTGTGGTAGCATTAATTAAATACCTGCTTCAGGTTCCCTCATCGTTTCCGGCTGATCATGGGGACACATCTAACAAAGATTATCAACCCCTTTAAACTAAGCCCTTCCATTAAATGATGTTCCTTTTTTTAATTAAGAAATTATTTTGGTATTGTTAAAATTAAAGCATGTTTGAAAATATGTAAGCAGTTGGGGTATGTTCACACGGCTTATTTTGGGGCACATTTCGCCGTGTATTGCGCTTAATACGCGCCCCGCAATTACGGTAATCCACAGCTCTCATAGAGAACTATGGATTACGCCTCCTCCCCCCGCGCGTACAATACGATTGTATTGTACGTGCGGGGAGATAAGTGACATGTCAATTATTCGTGGCAATTACGTGGCGCGAGTAATGAATGTCTATGGGGCCAGCGGACTACTGGCCCCCCCGCATTTCGGGAGTACGCGCTGATCGGCGCGAGCTTCCGAAACACACGATGTATTGCGGCGCGTACTGTATGTGCCACAATATATCGTGTGAACATACCCTTATCCCATAAAAGATGAGATACATAAGTAATAGCCACTGAAGGCATTAAATAAAAAATTAACTTTGTAACATAAACTTCATCTCATTTATTCACCGTGTCTCTTTTCTATGAATGCAGCAACTAATGGAGGGGGTTTTTTCGGTTCCGCATTTTTTTTGTAATAGTATTATAACCTTTGGTGTCTGATGATTTTTAAAAAATCAAATCAGCCTCGCACACTCTTGTTTTATATATATTTATACATGCATAGATATTCAAATTTTTTGAGATGCACTAGTATTATATATATATATATTATCATATATGTCATATATTGTATTCTATATGTATAGTGTGTTTATCTATATATAGTATATGTATGTATAGTATATATGCATATATTTATATCTATATATATATATATATATATATATGATATATATCTATATTATACATATATATATAATATATATATATATATCACACACACACACCTATACATATATACACTATACATAAATATACACACACTAAACATATAGAATACAATATATGACATATATGATAAAATATAATTATATATGTTTCAAAACAGATAAAACAGGTCATACAGTATTCATCTAATATTATAATTATTAAAATAAATGCTAATACTTACCTATAACCCAAACTAGAAGACTCTTTTCTCTCGATAATTCCATCTGCCCGTGACTTACTTTGTATTCAAAATGCTTAATCTGTCCTCTGTAATACACAATAGCAGTGAGAGATTAAGGCAGCTACACTTTACTGTAATCTAGCAAAACATTATCCTATTTCCAGTTAAATTACACATTAAAAAAATAGATATATATGAAATAAAATGATTCTCATGCTTATAGCTGTGCAGTTTCTATCAGTCTATAGTCATGTGATGTGGGAGTTGTACTAGATATTTACTCCTTTGATGACCGATATAACCCAAAAATTCATTTGATCTATAGTTCAATTATACGAGTTCTAATCTGACCGTATCAATGGGTTAAATCTAGGAAGAAATAATACAATAGTATTGTAAAAGATGATACAAAGTCAAACAACAGTTGCTCATAGTATTACATCATCATCATTATTATTATTAGTATTATTATTATTTATAATAATAAATTAAGAGTAAAAAATTTAATCTTAAATATAGTTTAATTATAAGCAACAAGGATATATATTAATGCTGAAATTAATCAAAATTGCATTACAAGTGACATAAATATAATTGAAATTTACACTAAATGCCATTGTCTGCTTTGTGCACCTAAATGCAGCAAAATTACCTGTATAATCTAAAATTCCAAATCCCTGGTCAACATTATCAAAATAATTTTAAGCAGAGTTTAGGGAATTAATTTCATATATTCTTCTTCTTTGTATTGTTATTATTATAATAGATACTGCTTTGTGTAAATAAAATGGTTAATTTTTCAAATTAAACGATTCTCATAGAAACCCAATACATATAATTAATAAAGATATATTTAACACAATATGGAAGTGAAATCTAAAAAAATTACAATCCTGAAAAACAAAACAATGTAGATGAATAAAACATTAGAAATTTAAAGGTGAACAAAACAATAAAAAAAAATTTTAAGCAATATGATTAATTCAGACTAAAATTTAAGCTGATTTAAAGTAAAAAAAATTTTTTTATACGTGTGCAATTTTATTTAGTATTTAACACGGTCAATTCTGTATGAATTGTAAATTTTCTTTTTCAAACTAAAATCGGCAATGACTTACAGGAATATTGTCGGGGCAGATGTGACAATTAAGAAAAAAATTCTTACTTGTTGAAAAAGGGTATTTGTGCTTCACAGTGATCGAATCCATTCTTGACGCTCTCGTGAAGCTTTAGCCTCACGGCTATCTGTACTTGATGTCCATCTTCTGTCAACTGATAAAAACCTAAAATTGGTGGCACGGGGACCTGTAATAACAAAAAAAAAAAATGCAATAACATTTTAAAAACTGTCAAGCACAAAACAGATTTTGCAACCCAAGTCCGGGCAACCATAAAACCACATTAAGCCTTGCATCTACTTGGTACAACTCTAAAATACTATAAATCAAAGCTCCTAAAGCCCTATTTACCTGTGATGTGTAGTAGCACAATTGGAACAATTCAAAGGGAGGAATGAATGGAAATTTGTACGGCCCGTTGAAAGCAGAGTCGTCTGTCACAGCCACGCTGCTTGAGATCAGCATGGAAGAGTCAATGGAAGTCACACAGGGATGGACCAGGATATCCTGAAGGGGGGAGCCATTGGCAGGAAGATTCAAGCCGACTATTACATTTGGGCTGATTGTTTCCAAATTACACTTTGGGAAGAAGAAGAAGAAAAAAAAAAATGATGACGTTAATTAGATCTGTTTAAATGCTCAAACCAAGGCTTTTAATCCACACGTCCACTTACTCAGCACCGGCTTCCAATGGCCTCCTGCGGGATTGGTGCATTAAATCAATCAAATGTACCTTTTGCATAATAAAAAAATAATAATAACAATTTACATAGGTCCGTACATGCTAATAAGTCCTTGAGCCACTTTAGGTTGACTGCAATCAAAGAGTCATTATTTTAGGTAGTGCTGAATAAGTTGGTCCCTTGGAGCTAATGTTGCTTGTACAAAGATAAACAAAAGAGAAAACGGCAGGAGAAGAGCTGAAATGACTCGAGCTCCCACCACGGTCATTGACCACCACCTGCATAAACATCTGCCTGCCCTTCAGATTTGACTGCCCACTGCACCGTCTTCTGAATGCGGGTAATACATTTCAACTACGAGCAAACTGTGTAAACAAGCTCCTGCAAAACACTGCTGGCAGCACTCGGGAGGACGACGGAAATCACTTCATTTTGTCCTCTTTTTTTTTTGGTTAATCTGTGCCGCTATTTCTAAGTGTCTTGACAGCAACATTTTCTGAAGTTTCATTCTTGAACATGTCTAAAAAACAATAATAACAGGCACCAAGGGCGAAAAGCAACGCTGTATTTTAGGAGCTTTAGAGGGATTTTCAGAGTTTTAGGACGGAAAAAAAAAATTCTGAATTTTTGGTTTTACAAATAGCACCACTAAGGTCAATGGGCTGTAACTGGTATTGCAGCTAGCACTGAGGGCTGTGACAATTACAAGTGCTGTGAAAAATTAGATATTTATAAAGATAAAACATGACTCCCCCGGAGACGTCTTGTCTCAGGACTAAATACGTTAAAATCGTCGAACCGCTCCTCATAACGAAGATGCTCCATTCCCCTTATAAGTTTGGTTGCTCGTATTTGCATGACTAAGTCCCACAGTATCATTTACTAAGTTCGCGTTATCTATTGGTACACCGATGGATACCGCCACACAGCCATGGCCGTTCCCTAGAAATCAGTAGAGCAGAGTCCTACTTGTGCCACGTTTGCCCTAATTCTTTACAAACAGCACCACTATGGTCCATGGGGTGTAACTGGTATTGCAGCTAGCACTCCGGGCTGTGACCATTTATATATATTAATCATGTCCCTCCGAAGCCGTCTTTTCTCAAGACTAAATAAGTTCAATTCTTCTAACCTCTCCTCATTACTAAGATGCTCCATTCCTCTTATAAGTTTGGTTTCTTGTCTTTGCAGGACTAAGTCACACAGTATCATTTACTACGTTCGCGTTATCTATTGGTACACCAATGGATACCGCCACAAAGCCATGGTCGTTCCCTAGAAATTATTAGAGCAGAGTCCAACTTGTGCCACGTTTGCCCTAATTCCTTACAAACAGCACCACTATGGTCCATGGGTTGTAACTGGTATTGCAGCTAGCACTCAGGGCTTTGACTAGCACTGAAGATAAATCGTACGGTTGAAAAAAGACACGAGTCAATCAAGTTCAACCAAGGGTGAGGCAAATGGGGGTGAAGGGAGGGAGACAATGAGCTCAAGCCCAGCCTCCCCACTGGTGAATGCCCTGAAACCCACAAGGCCAGAACCAATCTGCTCCAGGGGAGACCCCATCTCTGACCCCAGAGCCGCCACCAGCAAGGATCCAGAATTTTACATAGCTACTGTGACAATCCTCTCACTCACTTTCTGCCGCCATCTTGGACCGGTTCAGGGGGTCTTAGCTCACTAAGTCCCTCTCTAATCTGTGGTCTGGACCTACCGTTCAGTTCCCATCAATACTGTACCATCCCTGTAAACTCTAGGCTTTCCTCAAGCCTTGCCTTAAGTCCGGGGGTTAGAGCCTCTCCTCAGCTGTCCTGCTGCTCCACTGCCAGGAGTTTTATAGGCCTCCAGCGACCTGCCAAAAGCCTGTCCTGGAACGTGGGGACGGCCTCCCACCCAACGTTATGACCGTCCCAGGAAAGGCAACCAATCACTAGCTGCACAGTAGCCATACTAGTTACATGTGTCAGCAACCTATGGTTACTGATGCTAAATGGTTGCCTTCCCCCACCGAAACCAGGTTTTCGGTGGCATGTCTGCAGCAGGTCTCCTGTTGTACGCCACCTAGTGGCAGAACCTTGCGACTGCCTAAGGTCACTCTGCCACACTACGTACGCATTAATATTTTTTTTTATATTTCAGGTAGGTATCTAAGCCTTTCTTGAAATTCCCAACTGTTCCTGCTGTGACCAGCTCCTCAGGCGGCTATTCCACAGATTCACAGTTCTTACAGTGAAGAACGCTTTTCTCCTCTGGAGATTGAATCCTTTTCTCTCTAGCCAAAGGAAATGTCCCCTTGTCTATTGAGGGGGATTTACTTGAAATAATTTTTCCTACTTTTTGTAGGGACCATTTATATATTTATACATATTAATCATGTCTCCCCCGAAGCCGTCTTTTCTCAAGACTAAATAAATTAAATTCTTCTAACCTCTCCTCATAACCAAGATGCTCCATTCCCCTTATAAGTTTGGTTGTTCGTCTTTGCAGGACTAAGTCACACAGTATCATTTACTACGTTCGCGTTATCTATTGGTACACCGATGGATACCGCCACACAGCCATGGCCGTTTGCCCTAATTCTTTACAAACAGCACCACTATGGTCCATGGGCTGTAACTGGTATTGCAGCTAGCACGGCTGTGACTGCTAATGAAGTTAGGGCTAGGTCACACTGTATTATTTACTATGTTTGAGTTATCTAACAGTACACCAATGGATGCCGCCACAGAGCCATGGCCATTACCTATAAATTAGTAGAGGAGAGTCTTACTTGTGCCACATTTGCCCTAATTGCCATACAAGAGAGGTAGGCCACACGGTTGTGTCCTGCACAGAGAGCGTGTACGCCTGACATACAAAGCAAATGTAGTTCAAGTAGGACTATGTTTGCTCTAGTGATTTCTATGGGCAGCCACGGTTGCGTGGTGGTATCCATCAGGTCACCATTTTTAATGGTATCCCAAAGTATAACTCAGACTTAGTGAAAAATGCTGTGTGAACCCAGCCTTTGCCCTCATGATTTCCATCCAATTTATAAAACATGGGGCTAATTATAATAAACAGTCATGTCATTAAAGGAGCTTTCTCACCATACAGTTTCACAGAGCCACAGGCAGCTTCGGACTTACACTTCTTGGTCAGGCTGTGGGTGATTCTATAGCAGTGATTGGCATGTCAGCTCTGCTGTTCCTAGCTGGTCCTGTTACAGTGACGCAACTGCAGAGGATTTAAAAAAATACAATACACAAGGCTGCAGAGCCCTAAGGCTTAAAACTTGTCATTACCTTAAGTAAACAAAGCTTCTGTGCTTGAGATAAGACTCAGCAGTGAGTGACTCACCATGATTGGACTGACTGACTGATGGCAGCTTCGATCAATCAGAGAAGAGAGAGAGAAGGGAGAGGTGATTGGTAACCTAGAGAAACCTGTGTACTTTAACAGTAGATAAAATCTGCTTTATTTCCTGAACAAAGCAAAATCAAAACAGCAATGTATTTGTTAATAGTCTTCATTTACCTCCCCCTGCATGACAAAAGCCATTGTGGTGAAAAAATTCCTTTGATGACGTCCCATTGGGGCACGTATTACATTACAGGGACTAAGTTAGTGCTAAGAGCCAGCGTCAAGCAGCAGAACAACACTGACCATATTCTAAAGATGGACATTCATTGTAATGGCAGCATATAATACCACATGTCCTACATAGCAAGCTGACAGCAGCAGAATAATCCGCCTGGAAAGCCTGACCCTTGTCTTATATACTAAGAGATGATGAGACGCCCCCTATAGATTGTCCACATAATATAGCATCAGATAATGTTGAGTCCTGCCCCAGTGGGGTTTATAATCTAATTATCTCATCACGTGCACGGCCCAAAGCTATGGCATACACCAGTGCTGCTATCTACGGTCACCCGGGTGCAGATATCTCACACGCAGGTTTTTTATTCCTATTTGTAGAAATAAGAAAAGCACATTTGCATATACGGTTTACTATAAGAATAAAAGCAATGAAGAGAAAAAAATGAAAAGAATAGCAAAGTGAACAAACCCACCAGACTGCAGCGGTAGTCGCAGCCATGCAACCAGTTCATTGCCAATTCCCCACCATGAGCCTACAAATCATAGACATCCTGGAACTAAGACCCATGAGGCGCAGTCACTAATCACATACATAGAAGCTTACAAGGCAAAACTGATCACTCCTTAACAGGTAACAGAAGAAATGCAATTTCCACTGCGATTCCCCGTCTTCATGTTAATTCCTGACAGCCCATTAGACATGGCGAGAACATCAAGGCAAATGACGTCCACGTCTGTTCGGGGATAAAAGCCTTAAGAGTGGGTGTAAAAAAATGTGACATTCACAACACTTGTCTGAAGCCAGCAAGCTGCCTCCCAGACAACGGTGCTAACCAGGTTATTTATCAGGCGGTGATATCCTTCAGTGCAGATGAATTATCGTTACAGTCGCTGTAATGGCTCTTGGCAAGAAGTATATTCATGGCAGAGCTCACGTCCCTGGGTGCAACACCCTGCAGCCACTGATTCTTCAGGTTTGCAACCAGGACTTTGGAGTTGGAGCCTATTTTGCAGGAGTCGGAGTCGTCATAAAATGGGCCGACTCCCAAAATATATAATAAGTTGGTCCAGTTAGTTCGATGCAAAGAGCAAGAGGAATTGGGTCCGGCCAGTGCTACTGCTCCCATATCTTCAGCCTCATCACATGAGGAGTGTAATTGATGACATGGAGCAGGCAAAGGGCTGCCCCAGGGGGAAAGATTCCGCTCCCAGGGCAAACAGATTTCAGCAAAATTTTTCACCTGTTTTCAAAGTAGAAGATCAACCATTTATCAAAACTGACTGTGGCAATTCCTTTATACCCTGACATTGTTAGAGATGTTGCCCCTGTGATCACCGCTTGCCCCCAACCCAAGTTAGTGTAGAGAGGCCGTTCTCTAGCCTGGAAATAATGACATCAGATGTGAGGTCGTCTATGCAGGATCTGATGGAGGCAATACTATTTCTCAGAACAAATTCAGAGACTCCACAAATGTTCCCGCAGTGTTTTGCATATTTACAATTTTTTTGGGTGTTCTAAAGTCATATCCAATAAATATATTTTACACTGAAAAGCAAAAGGGCAACAATGTTTTGAACTTGTGACTTTCAGGCTCCATATCTCACATCCACTACAGCTTTGTACATGAGGCTACTGTAATTTTATATACAGTCATATTTCCTATCTTATGCATAAATTTGACTTGCAAGTATTTAGCATCTGCTTATGTCTGCAGATTCTTTCCTGTAACTGCATTGTTACTGTTTTGCTCCTAAAAATCAAAATGTTAATTTTTATTATTTTGTTAGTATTTGGGAAATCCACCTTTTGGTTTTCAATACTGCCTGAATCCTTCTGGGCTCTGGATCAGATTCAAGGATATCTTGACCAAAATCTGATCCCAGGTCTCTTCCACACATTCCCAATGTTGGTGCAGATGGGACTTGGATACAAAGACAGCTTTTTCTTCAACTCTACCCACAAGTGTTCAAAAGATCAAAAAATTGTTACCCTTTTGCTTGTCAGTGTCTGTTCTACCTAAATAGCTTGATTATTGTATCATAAGGTGATAAACAGCCGGATGTTACCATTTTACTACAGTAAAGTTATCACTTAAACATGCGCCATGTATGAGGGAGTCAGGAGTCTGAGTCGGAGGTTTGGGAAATTGAGGAGTCGGGGCTTTGGCTTGCCGACTCCACAGCCCTGTTTGCAACCACACCCTGCGAGACGCTCTGCTGGAGATGCCTTAAGTGGCAGGTCTCCAGCCACTCTGAATGGGTCAATAGGAGGGCCCGGAGACGGCACCAATCAGCGGCGGGGCGGGGGGCACTCCATTCATACCTCTTAGTACTTCAGTGCTTTGCCTAAAGTACTTTCAATGTAAACCAATGCGTCTTTTACATTGAAAGCAATGTAAATCACACTGCACATTGTTAGATGCGTGTTTGGGCCCGTTTAGGGTCCGAAACACGGATCCAAGCACACACCTAAAGATCAAAATATGATCCAACAGTGCCTGTGTACATACCCTCATAGTGTTTTCACACTGGCTGCACCTGGATTTTTTTGGTGGTGCCCATTTCTCTTTAATTGGTGGAAGAACAGAGTGGTGTGCGGAGATACAGTGGGGAAAAAAAGTATTTAGTCAGCCACCAATTGTGCAAGTTCTCCGACATAAAAAGATGAGAGGGGCCTGTAATTGACATCATAGGTCGACCTCAACTATGAGAGACAAAATGAGAAAACAAATCCCGAAAATCACATTGTCTGATTTGGAAAGAATTTATTTGCAAATTATGGTGGAAAATAAGTATTTGGTCCCCTACAAACAAGCAAGATTTCTGGCTCTCACAGACCTGTAACTTCTTCTGTAAGAGGCTCCTCTGTCCTCCACTCATTACCTGTAGTAATGGCTCCTGTTTGAACTTGTTATCAGTATAAAAGACACCTGACCACAACCTCAAACAGTCACACTCCAAACTCCACTATGGTGAAGACCAAAGAGCTGTCTAAGGACACCAGAAACAAAATTGTAGCCCTGCACCAGGCTGGGAAGACTGAATCTGCAATAGGTAAGCAGCTTGTTGTGAAGAAATCAACTGTGGAAGCAATAATTAGAAAATGGAAGACATATAAGACCACCGATAATCTCCATCCATCTGGCGCTCCACGCAAGATACCCCCTGGAGGGGTCAAAATGATCACAAGAACGGTGATCAAAAATACCAGAGCCACACGGGGACCTAGTGACCTGCAGAGAGCTGGGACCAACGTAACAAAGGCTACCATCAGTAACACACTAAGCCGCAAGGGAATCGGGTCCTGCAGTGCCAGACGTGTCCCCCTGCTTAAGCCAGTACATGTCCGGGCCCGTCTGAAGTTTGATAGAGAGCATTTGGATGATCCAGAAGAGTATTGGGAGAATGTCATATGGTCAGATGACACCAAAGTAGAACTGTTTGGTAGAAACACAACTCGTCGTGTTTGGTGAAGAGAGAAAGAACACCAGACCTACTGTGAAGCATGGGGTAGCAACATCATGCTTTGGGGCTGTTTCTCCGCAAAGGGACCAGGACGACTGATCCGTGTACAGGAAAGAATGAATGGGGCCATGTATCGTGAGATTTTGAGTGCAAACCTCCTTCCATCAGAAAGGTCACTGAAGATGAAACGTGGCTGGGTCTTTAAGCATGACAATGATCCCAAGCACCAGGGCTGTGGAGTCGGAGTCGGAGCCTATTTTGCAGAAGTCGTCATAAAAGGGACCGACTCCGACTCCCAAAATATATAATGTTGGTCAAGTTAGTTCGATGCAAAGAGCAAGAGGAGTTGGGTCCAGCCAGTGCTACTACTCCCATATCTTCAGCCTCATCACATGAGGAGTGTAATTGATGACATGGAGCAGGCAAAGCGCTGCCCCAGGGGAAAAGACTCCGCTCCCAGGGCAAACAGGTTTCAGCAAAATGTTTCACCTGCTTTCAAAGAAGAAGAAGAGTTCAACCATTCATCAAAACTGACTGTGGCTGAGGTAATTCCTTTATACCCTGACACTGTTAGAGATGTTGCCCCTGTGGTCACCGCTTTTCCCCCAACCCAAGTTAGTGTAGAGAGGCCATTCTCTAGCCTGGAAATAATGAGATCAGATGTGAGGTCATGTATGCAGGATCTGATGGAGGCGATACTATTTCTCAGAATAATTTCAGAGACTCCACAAATGTTCCTGCAGTGTTTTGCATTTTTACAATTTTTTTGTGTTCTAAAGTCATATATCCAATAAATATATTTTACACTGACAAGCAAAATGGTAACAATGTTTTGAACTTGAGACTTTCCGGCCCCATATCTCTCCATCCACTACAGCTTTGTACATGAGGTTACTGTAACTTTATATACAGTCATCTTACATCTTATACATAAATTTGACTTGCAAGTATTTAGCATCTGCTTAGTTCTGCAGATTCTTTCCTGTAACTGCTTTGTTACTGTTTTGCTCCTAAAAATCAAAATGTTAATTTTTATTATTTTGTTAGTATTTGGGAAATCCCCCTTTTGGTTTTAAGTGAATTTGTGTCTGCTGGACAACCCCTTTAACCTGCTGTGTAGGTGATGGAGATTTGTGTGCAGGTTGCTCCATGTACTGAAGAACCTGCTGTATAACACAATGACTCACCAGACTGAGTATAATGTAGTGTCATTATACAGACACACAAGCCAAGGGGAAAGGAACAGTAAATATTTAAAAGCGGAGTCTCCCTTTACACTTTTTCCAACATTTTGAAAAATGGATTAATGAGGGTCAATGAGATAAGAGAACATCTCAACTCTCATTCTCGCTCCACCTCCTCCACCCGGCCTCTCTCTGTGGGTGTCCCACAAGGGTCAGTCCTGGGTCCACTACTCCTCTCTCTCTACACCCTTGGCCCTGGTGACCTCATAGCATCTCATGGCTTTCTTTAAACCACCTGTATGCTGATGATACCCAACTCTACATCTCCGGCCCAGATGTCACTTCCCAAATCTCACGGATCCCAGACTGCCTGTCTCCATTTTCCTCTTCTTCTCCTCACGTCTCCTAAAACAAACGTGGAGAAAACAGAACTCATCATCTTTCCACCACCCCCACCCCTACCCCTGCCCCTGATCTCTCTATTACAGTCAACGGCTCTACACTTTCACCGGTCCCACAAGTCCGCTGTCTTGGAGTAATCCTAGACTCCGCTCTATCTTTCAAACCGCACATCCAAACCCTCACCTCTGCCTGCCGCCTCCACCTGAAAAACATCTCTCGCATCCGCTCATTCCTCAACTATGACACCACAAAAATGCTGGTCCATGCCCTTGTCATCTCCCGCCTAGACTACTGCAACATCCTTCTCAGTGGCCTCCCAGCTAGCACCCTCGCTCCCCTCCAATCCATCCTTAACTCTGCTGCCCGTCTTATCCACCTCTCTCCTCGCTACTCCTCTGCCTCTCCCCTCTGCCAATCCCTTCACTGGCTTCCCATTGCCCAGCGAATTCATTTCAAGCTACTAACCATGACATACAAGGCTCTCCATGACCTCTCTCCTCCATACATCTCTGCCCTAATTTCCAAATATCTCCCCCCACGCAATCTCCGCTCCTCACAGGACCTTCTCCTCTGCTCCCCCCTTATCAGCTCCTCACACAACCGTCTCCAGGACTTCTCTCGTGCTTCCCCCCATTCTCTGGAACTCACTGCTCCAACACATCAGACTCTCCTCCACTTTCACCAGCTTCAAAAGCAACCTGAAAACCCATTTTTTTCAGGCTTGCCTATAACCTTCACTAAACTTGTCACTACTTCCTCCACAGACATGTCTGCCCCCACCTCCTGTCTCTTTCCCCCTCCTTGTAGATTGTAAGCCCTCGCGGGTAGGGTCCTCTCTCCCTCTGTCGTGCCAATTGTCATTGTTCATTTATCTGTGTACTCGTTTGACTTATGTATTGTATGTAACCCCTCGATTGTACAGCGCCCTGGAATCAATGGCGCTTTAAAAATAAATAATAATAATAATAACATCTCAACACAGCTCAGAGATACAAGGACAATGACGGCATCTGCTGGACCTTCCTCACATTATAACAAGTCATTCAAGGTTTGTTTAAAAGGCCTTCACACAGGGTGATGTGCAGCTCCTGGAGGAAGGTGCACATCACTGTTCAGCCCACAGTTTGCAGCATGTCAGAAGCTCATCCCTTGTTGACATGTTGCCAACCTTTGTAAAATGATCCGACCAGGTACACAGTATATGTGCTGCCCATAGTATAAGTGATGTGACCAGGTACACAGTATATGTGCTGCCCATAGTATAAATGATGTGACCAGGTACACAGTATATGTGCTGCCCATAGTATAAATGATGTGAGCAGGTACACAGTATATGTGCTGCCCATAGTATAAATGATGCGACCAGGTACACAGTATATGTGCTGCCCATAGTATAAATGATGTGACCAGGTACACAGTATATGTGCTGCCCATAGTATAAATGATGTGACCAGGTACACAGTATATGTGCTGCCCATAGTATAAATGATGTGACCAGGTACACAGTATATGTGCTGACCATAGTATAAAATGATCCGACCAGGTACACAGTATATGTGCTCCCTATAGTATAAATGATGTGAGCAGGTACACAGTATATGTGCAGCCCATAGTATAAATGATGTGACCAGGTACACAGTATATGTGCTGCCTATAGTATAAATGATCCGACCAGGTACACAGTATATGTGCTGCCTATAGTATAAATGATGTGAGCAGGTATACAGTATATGTGCTGCCCATAGTATAAATGATGCGACCAGGTACACCAGTATATGTGCTGCCCATAGTATAAATGAATGTGACCAGGTACACAGTATTATGTGCTGCCCATAGTATAAATGATGTGACCAGGTACACAGTATATGTGCTGCCCATAGTATAAATGATGTGACCAGGTACACAGTATATGTGCTGCCCATAGTATTATTGATCCGACCAGGTACACAGTATATGTGCTCCCTATAGTATAAATGATGTGACCAGGTACACAGTATATGTGCTGCCCATAGTATAAATGATGTGACCATGTACACAGTATATGTGCTGCCTATAGTATAAATGATGCGACCAGGTACACAGTATATGTGCTGCCCATAGTATAAATGATGTGACCAGGTATACAGTATATGTGCTGCCTATAGTATAAATGATGTGACCAGGTACACAGTATATGTGCTGCCCATAGTATAAATGATGTGACCAGGTACACAGTATATGTGCTGCCCATAGTATAAATGATCCGACCAGGTACACAGTATATGTGCTGCCTATAGTATAAATGATCCGACCAGGTACACAGTATATGAGCTGCCAATAGTATAAATGATGTGACCAGGTACACAGTATATGTGCTGCCTATAGTATAATTGATCCGACCAGGTACACAGTATATGTGCTGCCCATAGTATAAATGATGTGACCATGTACACACTATATGTGCTGCCCATAGTATAAATGATGCGACCAGGTACACAGTATATGTGCTGCCCATAGTATAAATGATGTGAGCATGTACACAATATATGTGCTCCCTATAGTATAAATGATGCGACCAGGTACACAGTATATGTGCTGCCCATAGTATAATGATGCGACCAGGTACACAGTTTATGTGCTGCCCATAGTATAAATGATGCGACCAGGTACACAGTATATGTGCTGCCCATAGTATAAATGATGCGACCAGGTACACAGTTTATGTGCTGCCCATAGTATAAATGATGCGACCAGGTACACAGTATATGTGCTGCCCATAGTGTAAATGATGTGACCTTGTACACAATATATGTGCTGCCCATAGTATAAATGATGTGACCAGGTACACAGTATATGTGCTGCCCATAGTATAAATGATGTGACCAGGTACACAGTATATGTGCTGCCCATAGTATAAATGATGTGACCAGGTACACAGTATATGTGCTGCCCATAGTATAAATGATGTGACCAGGTATACAGTATATGTGCTGCTCATACTATAAATGATGTGACCAGGTATACAGTACATGTGCTGCCTATAGTATAAATGATGTGACCAGGTACACAGTATATGTGCTGCCCATAGTATAAATGATGTGACCAGGTACACAATATATGTGCTGCCCATAGTATAAATGATGTGACCAGGTACACAGTATATGTGCTCCCTATAGTACATGTTCTTACCTTGCAGGAAACCGTCCCATACACCTGCCACGAGTCGCTATCATCCCCCTTGTCATACTGTGTGGAAGTCACTTTCTCCTTTATGTAAACCTCAATTTGAGCCTTTCCTTTTTGCTTGCTGGTCCTCCATGCTGGAGGTTTATAGGACTGGTTTGCAGAGGTGTTGCTTAGATTATCAGGCAATGCCAGCAGGTTGGTGTCCAGAGGAGAACCTAGAGGACAAGCCTGCGTTACCAGAAGAGACAGCTGTGTGAGCCTGGAGGAAATGTCCGTCTCTGTGCTGTGTCCAGAGCTCACAAACTGCATCATTCCAGATACCAGGGCAAACGCCTCAGAGATACTGTTAATACTAATAAGTGGTGGGGCAGGCGTCAGAAGCTGCTCCACCAGGGGAAGACAAGCGTAGATAAAGTCACCACTCTGAATGGCCAGCACTGGCCAGAGGTTCCCTTCAGGAAGCAGCAGGGAATGTACATTGGTTTTACTAATCTTGGCGCAATTATCTCTGTACTCCACAAAGTTTTTATTCTCGTCCGTCAGTCCCAGCTCATGGAGCAATGCTTTTAAGAGGTCTATGTCTTCTGGGGCGTTCACATAGCTCGACCTGTTGAAGGCCTTAGCTCGTTTCTCCACTGTGGGGTAACGTCTGCAACACAGATAAAAAGTAACGTGCATATGTGATTTCAAGGAACTATCGCCAGTCAAAATCAGTAACAACAATTAACATTATACGGATACTTGTCAGCAAGAAAAAATATTGCTAAAAAGTGTGTGCATCTAAAGCTATGTTCACACGGCTTAAAATTGGACGTATTTCAGTCTGTGATTACGTGCCGTACTGCGCGAATTATGGGTTGGAATCAGTCCCAGTCATTACGGTAATCCACAGTTCTCATAGAGAACTATGGATTATGTCTCCTCTCCCTGCTCGGCGAATCCGCCGCGGGGGGGGGGATGAGTGACTTGTGAATTACTAGCGGTGTATATGCAAGTCTATGGGCCGGCGTGGTGCCGGCCCCCCGCTCCCGCCCACACGGCGTAATTGCGGGGCGTAATTACACCCTGCATTTAAGCCGTGTGAACCTAGCCTTATAGTTTAGAATCAAGAGTGCCTGGTGATACCAGATGGTTTCCTTAAAGGGGTTTTCTCACTACAGTGATCAGCTTTCAACATGTAGGAACAGGTAATTGAAGAATTTTTCCAAATACATTTCTCTTTTGATTTTACTTTGGTCATGAGATAAGAGAGATTTTATCTTCTCTGAGCGCACACAAGTTTCTCTGGTTCCTCTTCCTTCCTAATTAAACAGATAGCAGGGAGTGACGTCACCATGGACGGAGAGCTCACTCACTCAGAGCACTTGTAGCTTTTTTTTTGCTTAGGATTAAATCCCCTGTACTTACGTCTTTGTAATGTCACAGTTAGTTATACAGAAGCTGAATATGCTGCTACAGAACCACCCA
>JAODAL010007299.1:125000-126468 GCA_025379985.1 Phyllomedusa bahiana
GGTTGCCATACTACGACCCGTGGATCTCTCCTGATAGGCCCAGCACTGGTTTTCCTAGCTACAGACCTGTTTTTGGGCTTCCTGATAGCTGCCCGCACTGGTTGCCATAGTACAGACTTTTTTCTTCCAACTGCCGCCTGGGAAGCCAACCCCACCCCTTGGAAATAAAAATGTTAAAAGGGAAACCCAAAAAAACAGGACTGAGGTAAGAAAAGCAATGTAATGAGACAAACCCCTTAAAAACAAAACCATCCCTATCCTGTTCAACCCCGGGGACTGCCCGTTATATTTTACTCCTACGGGATTGTAGCAGGTTTTCCCTAAATTACAGCGCCCGGGGACACAGCTCCAGAGGTGACAAAACCCCTTATATTTTGAGGGAAGCTTTTTACGTTGATTATATTTGTATTTCCCATATTTTTCACATAAAAAATTGTCAAATTATCACATGCGCCAAAATTGTGTAACAATCTTCCCTCAGGTCTGACAAATGTTTGCTAGGCGGGTTTATTTTACATATTTTTGACAATTTTTTTTAATTCGAAAAGCCAAAAAACTGCATTTATTATGGCACGAAAGTAAATGAAATACGTCTGACTGAACGGCGCTTCGGCCCGTGTGTAATGTAATACATATGGCACCATTTACTTCAACAACAGTTCTGGAGTTGTAATGACATATTATAGGTCTCTGGCTTGTTATGTGTGTTCACTGCCCCTCAGTGCGCGCCCTACACTTCCTACGCGACCCCACACTACAACCACCACTGTGGCCGCGCAGCCTCCCGCCTCGGCTTTTATACAGAACTCTGTCACGTGACTCAGCGTTCCACCATTGGCGGCCCCAGAACCAAACAGAGGCGCAAAGCATGCTGGTCGGACACAACGTGCCCCTTGCCAGTAACAAAAATGGCGCCTAACGACTCGTATAGAAACAAATCAGCGCAATCGTCCGCATTGTCTCACCCGTTGCAAATGTTTTCGCCATTCATAAAAGACCACACACACTCGAGCGTCCACAACAACTCAAGGACGAGCCCATTCAGCAAAGCCTGTAAAACTACAACTCCCAGCATCCACTCCTAATAGACTGGCTTTGTGGGGCATGGTGGGAGCTGTAGTTCTACAGGGGAAGCGGCATATTCAGGACAGTACAGAAGAGGTGTCATGGCTGTGAACTCACCCGCTGCTCTCCCGTAGCTTTCTCCGCTCAGGTCCGCTCGCGGTCAGAGGTCAGCAGCTGAGGATGACGCTTCCGGTGCTGTCACCGCTCCACTTCCGGTAACAATGGCAGCTCTCTGATACCGCCCTCCTGGGGACTGCCTGGTGTTGTGTCCGGAGCGCGGAGCCTTCCGGGATTACCCGGCTGTTTCCATATAGACAGCGCCATGGCCGCCACAGCCGAGCTGTTTGAGGTGAGAGAGTGGACGGGACGGCTCTGCTGCTGCCACAGACTGGGTACAGGGGCC